>JABXWE010024458.1:0-13711 GCA_014611495.1 Limonius californicus | reverse complement strand
CTTAATTTACCTAATCGAGATCTCGTTTATCGTGAATTAGGCGGGTAACGTATTGATTAATCATTTTGCGAAGCTATTTTGTGCTTCTTATTAATTTTAGTCCTTATTGACGCACTATCGTTTTCTCAGGTTTCAGACTGTTCAGATCGTATTGTTAAATCAGACAGGGACGTTTGTGGTCTGTTCTTTAGTTAAACGATATTTATATTTAATAATTGGGGTCATATGTTTGATATTTGTTTTATAACCAAGTTTAGTTGGTCAATCCTGGATATTTATTTGTAAAGTATTAGCGAAAGTTGATTATACTCGAGAATTATGTCAAGCTTTGGTGTTTTATTGTGTCTTGTATTTTTATTTGAAAGACGTTAGTATTATCAGTAAGGTAAGTACATTTTCTCCGGGGGATTCCTGTTTATCTACGACATCTTCGAGACAAAGGGTTTTTTTTTTTAAACAGGTGGCGCCTAGGCTTACTCCGAACCACCCTTCTGCGACAGTAGCTGGTCAAACCCTTGTCTGATACCTGGATCTTGCTTAGTAACTGATACTTCGTTTTTTTTTTTGGGTACAATACTAATATTGTTGCCGCCGTTTTTATCTAGGCGTCACATATACCCACAAAGGCAAGGTCTACACCTAAGAATCGATCTTAACTAAAATTTAAAGCTTAAAAATAGTCGTGTAAAACGTATTCGTCTACGAACTGTGCCTTTAGGAGCTCCATCCATACTGAATCTATTATTTAAGCAACTTTTTATGATTTTGTACGAGATTTCCCTAAAATGCAAATCATAGAGTACCTTTAGTAGCTGTTCGTAACTGACGGTATCGAAAGCCTTAGCAAGATTCAAAAATACACACAATGCAAGGTCATTTTTCGCCAAGAGTTTTAAAAATTTCAGGCGTTAGTTCACAAATAGCATCTCTTGTTGAAATCCTTTCTCTAAATCCAAATTAATGTTTTGATATAATATTGTGTTTTTCAGAATATACTGTAATTTTAATTTTTTTTTCTATTATTATGATGAAGTTTGTATTGTATGAAATGCTGAAATTCCTAAAACTATCTTTAATTTGGTTTCTTATCAGTATTTTCAGGAAAAATATGTAACTACATGTACGTAAGAAAAACCTTTTCCTACGTCTGTTTATACTTTTATGAAGAAAAATATCAAAGTAGTGCAGAAATATAAAAAATATAAATAAGTGAATTGTCATATTAATAATAATAATAATAATAATAATAATAATAATAATAAAAATACAAATTTGCAAAACAAACAGAAAGAGAACCTACGGGAATACTTTTTCACTAAACAAAATACCTCGGACCTACATCGTGCGATAGTCATAATAGACAATAACTACTCACCGCTTAATCTCGCTAACGATCTTGCATTGCCTATAACGTCTAATCATGAAAAACAACAAGCCTGGGCCCAGAAAGCTCTTCACGGTAGACATGCCCATGAATTGAGTCAGCCACATGTCGATAGAATAGCGTCGAACGCATGGTTGACCAGCTCTGGTCTGTTTCCTGAAACCGAGGGATTCATGTGTGCCATACAGGATCAGGTAATTAACACTAAAAATTATAAAAAATACATTATCAGAGATGGAACTCAAGATGACTCCTGTAGACGCTGTAGGGCCGCGCCTGAAAACATTCAACATATTATATCCGGATGCCAGGCAATCGCGCAGACAGAATATAAGGTAAGGCTTGATAATGTGGCAAAAATATTGCACTCCAAATTAGCCACAAAATATAGTCTTGAGAAAGAAGATGTCCCGTACTATAAGTACGTTCCCGAGAAAATAGCAGAAAATGAGCAAGCTCTTATATATTGGGATAGGGGAATAATTACCGATAGAACAATTGCGCGCAATAGGCCAGACATAACGCTAATTGACAAAAATAGAAATAGCGCCTTTCTTATTGATATTTCAATACCCAACACTTCTAATTTACAAAATGCGCATGCAGACAAAATAGCAAAGTACACTGATCTGGCTTACGAAGTAAGACAGTTGTGGCATGTGGAAGCAGTCTATACCTTACCTGTTATTATATCGGCCACAGGAGTTATTCCTGTAACGCTCCACCAAACATTTCACCAATTAGGTATTGACAAGTTATACATTAGCATGCAAAAGTCTGTGATATTAAGTACATGTAACATCGTCAGAAGATTTTTAAATAATCAAACAGACCAATAATATACTTACCTTCGCCTTGGTCCCAGACCCGTGAGGTATAACAACCGTACATAGTGCGTGAAAATACAAATAATAATAATAATAATTCGGCTTTCATGAACTGTACTAAAAAACACGGAAATGTTCGAATGTAATTCAATATATCTGTTATAAGTATAAACTCCTAAACAGGGATTTATTATAAGGACGTATCCAGTTTTTAGATAATCATAAAATAAAAGTGTATTGAAATCAATCCATTGTTAAAGTGAGAACAATAACCTATAATAAGCCTAATGTAATATTGGTAAACAAAGACAAAAGTATTACCTACTCTATTAAAATATAATTTCCGCTTAGTAAGAAGACTTGCTGATCTCCTACTTTATTTAGCTTTCCATTGTGTACTTTTCTTATAATTTCGTGCAGAATGATGTTAAATGGTAAAGGACGCAAGGAGCCCTTTTACCTAATACCCTGTCCCATAGGAATTGGTTGTGACAGTCTTCGAATTGTTTCACTAGAATTTCATTGTGTACCTGTGTTTTCTATGGTTTGAATGAGACTGATAGACACGCGTCTACTGTATAAAAGGTTTATAATATAAATAAGTTGCACTCGATCATGCTTTTTGCAGTTAAATGAAGCATAGGAACTCTGCCGTCTTGATTTGGAGATTTTCTGTTTTTTAACTTTCGTAATGAGTTCTCTATGTCGGCTTCATCTATATACATATACTGCAAAGTCTAATATTGGCATTATTAAAATGATAAGGAAATTTTTCTTTTTTTTTTTAAGTTATTTAATGTCCAAATGCGCACATTAATAAATCTTTTTAACTATACAGGCTGACTCCCTACATTTCAAGATGTTTTTTTAATAGCACACCCTGCATATTTTTACATTTTTGAATTCAGTGTAAAATTATCTATCCAACTAGCTCCTGTTTTCTGATTTTGGATAAAGTCATAGCGAGCTTATTTAAAAAATGTGAAAGTTTTGATGGGTACAATACAAGGTTTAACAAACTATTTCGGCGCGTGAGTATTAAGATTAATTAAGAATGCATATTTCGTAGTTATGCAGCAAGTGATGTACTAAAACGGTACAACCACCAAAAATTAATGTTATTATACAATGTGTTTTTTTAAACCAGAACCAATTTATTTGATTTTTGAAGTGCCCGTTGATTCTACACAATTTTTACGAATTTTTTTACTTTTTCATTACAAACATAACATAAAACTGTTGTATTTCAATTCAAGGATTTATTTATAGAAAAAAATCCATTTTCGTCAAATCAGACGATGTAGATGGCCAATAGATGGGGCCGCCACGACATTTGTACCCGAATTCTTGATTCAGAACTGTCACTAGTGCGAAATGTGCTGAAGCACCGTCGCGCTGGAACCACATATGTACCATTCGATTTGGAGGGACATTTTGCAGTTCTTGTTAAGTTGAGGCAAATTATTTAGCAAGAAATACCAATATTGTGTACCATCCAGAACTATATTCAAAAAATTCTTAGACTTTCTATTGCATAATGATAAGTATTACGTCGGTTTGGGCTACTTTAGGTGAAGGTCGACTCGTCAGTGAAGAATAGTTTTTGGAAAAAGTTAGGAGTTGCTCTGTCCATTTCCAATTCCTACTTACTTTGTGTCTTGTTATGGCTATTAGATTAGATAGAAATAAAAAGTTTAATAGATCAATGGTTTGAAATGAAAATGTAAAAATATCTCTGAAAATATCGATCTTAGGTATGGAACCATATTCATAAAAATTGTGGAGAATAACGTGCCAATTCAAAAATATAATAATATACAGAGTGTTCCATGTGAAGAAAATGAGAAAGTCCTTTTTGTATAAATTAATCTTGCTCTGGTGAAAAAAAAATACCATATAATGAAATTATTTTTTAGTGTTGTGTCATTTTAGTACATCACTTGGCTGCGTGTGAAATATGTATTCTTAATTAATCGTAATGCTCACGCACCGAATTAATTTCTTAAACATTGTGCCGACGAAATTTTCACATTTTTTAGATAAACTCGGTAACGCCTCGTCCAAAATTAAAAAAAAAACAGGAGATCGTTGGATATATAAATTTATGCTGAATTCACAAATATACAGGGTGTTACATTTAAAAAATAATACCTTGGAGATGCTTAGCTGTAGCATCATTTGTATATTTAAAAATATGTTTATAATGTGCGCAATTCGGCATTAGTTCACTTAAAATAAAAAGAAAATCTTTCAAATCATATTAATAATGCCAATATTGTAATTTGGTGCACTAATGACCAACCCTGTGTACATTATCATTGACACTTATTTCTGGTGTGTTCAGTTCTCATGGATAGTGTAAGGGTTGTAAAAATTTTAAAAGGTGGATACAGACTTGTAAGGAAAGGAGAGCTAATAGAGAGGTGATGAGATACCATCATACGTGATTTAAAGATAGTCGGGGTCAACAATTAATGACCAGAAGTGACAGACGGGAAAGCATGGAGGACAATAGGAAATGGAGTAAATAAACATCCACTACTTTAAATAGCATAAGTAGCAATCCTACTGAGGTCTAATCAGCTTCGGTGGGAGGTAATTATTTTTAACTATTAATACAGTAAGGAAATAAGCATTTACTGCAATATATGCGAATATATAAATGCACTCTCGAAATTCAGATTGAACAATATCTACTTATTGTTCTTGGCTAAATATTTTGGCTGAAAAATCAGCTATCATAACCTAACGTTTTTGACATCTGTCAGAACCAATTCGCGTTGGTTAGTTAGGGAGTGTTAATAATAGGCATTGATTTAACGGTTTTTACCTTAAAATGACAGTAAGATAAACTATATATAACTATATGTATATAAAAGTGTGTGTAGCCGGCCTCGGTGGTCTAGTGGTTAGCGCGTTTGCCTTTAGATCCGAGGGACGCGGGTTCAAACCTTTTTTTTTCTAGCGGGGAAAAATCTGTAAATGCGCCTTCTGTCGGATAAGAAGTAAAGCCGTAGGTCCCGTGCCACTGCGATGTGTGACACGTTAAAAATCACTACTGGAGTTGGAATTACCCCAGATAGGCAAAATTCTTAGTTAGGGTGTACAATGGGCCAAATGTGGCCTAAGTGCATAGAGATGCTTGGAAAACCGCGTCCTAGATCTCGCTCTTTCAAAGCAAGCAAGCAATATATAAAAGTGTAATCGCAGTGGTCGTAACATACGCAGTGAAAACGAAGGCCAACAATGCCAAACAAAACAACTCGTGAATACAACGGAAATGTGAAGATTTAGAAAATAGTTGGTAAAACCTGAAAACACTATATAAGAAAGTAAACCATTGGACAGCAATGTAATAATATAATATAGTAGAAATAACCGATTGGTATATGCGATTGAAATTATAACTTGGTGATAGCTTCCCAAAAGACAAGAAAAGCTCAGGCCGCATTATGAAAAGATGTACTTATTGCCAATCTGGAATAAACAGGCGAAATCCACCTAACGCAAAGAAGAAGAAAATCTAAATTTCCAGGGCTACCTGATTTTATTATTTAAATTATGCTTGTTTTCAATTTTAGGAAGATTAATAACATTGTTGTTTACAATAAAGTATTTTATTTAAAAATGTTATTTTTAAGATAGTTAAAAAATCAAAAATAAAATTGTTTTCCTGCATATGCAAATGTTATGTGCGTAAAAAGAACTACATATTTGGTCAAATCAAAATTAATATCAGACTTAGTAACAGTGCACACTTAATTTTGAAGTTTCAATATTAATGCAATAACTCTTTGAGAACACTTTGAAATTAGTGCAAATATGAATGACCATTCAATTTATTATTGATCTGTTAAGAAAAACATCTTTGTACTGAAGTCTTTGATTTACAGACTAATGTGTAATAAGCCGTAGCAGTATTTACTTACACAGTATTATTAGCGTTAAGAATCAAGTTTAACAGGCCCAGTAAAAATGTTGGTATCAAAAATAGCGCCGGGTAAAAACAGGGCCGGGTGAAACTACTGCAATGGACAATAGTGCCATCAAAAATATTGCCAAGTAAAAACCGGGTCGCCAGGACGGAGCGCCATGAAAGATATAGCCGTATAACAATATAGCCGATAAAAATAGCATAATAGCATAAAGAACGATTTTCATTTGATTTAATGAAAACTTTAGTTTTCCTTAAGAAACAGATCTAAATTAATTAAACGTTTAGCAAAACCCGCTGAAAACAGACACATAATGTTCATAATTATGTAATTATGTTCTTATATTATTATTTCAAAATTACAAATTGTTTTTGTCAATAACAGAAAATCTATACATCGATTTTGACATTTATATGATTCTTGATTTTTAGTAAATTAGTTTAAGTTAAATTTTTTAATGAAATTGAATGGGAATCGTTTTTTGTACTATTCTTTGGTTATGCGCTAGTTTTGAAGGCGGTATATTTGGTGAATCACAACTGCATAGATCAAAGAAATACGTACACGTACCATACAGTTTTTTATTATATTAAAACACGCATTTCATACAGAATACCTACAAATTTATAAATCATTATAACAAAAAATAAAGTTTAAATAAATTTAAAACGGATACAATTCACTCTTGAACTAGCCGTTCATTGAATTTTTGCCAATTGTGTGCAAACTTGATTTCTAATTCGTGTTCGTCATGTACTGCTTCCCAAAAACATGTCTTTATTCTGTATGTCTAACGTACATTATTTTAGATACCGGGCCGTTGTTTTACTGATATGTTTATTTCTTTATACATGGAACAACAACTCCAGTGATAGCTAGACCTGTTAAGGCCTGCACAGCTTTATGCACATTTAGAAAGAAGAATCGGTTTAAGTTTATCAAGTGATTCATATGTTCACTTTTGCTAGATGCGAAAGACTTCAGAAAATCTAAACGGTGATTGGTGGCCCTTGCGGTTATTAAGTTGCATCCAGAGTTAAGAAGTTTGTACTTCAGATAAGAAATAAATAAAGTTTCATAACTATTACATGACTTAAGTAAAGATAAACGTTTTATTTTCCACAGTCAACTTTCGAAAATTTTGTTTATCATACTGTATAATGCAGCATTATTTCGTTAGATTTTCGCAAGCATTATTTTGCATACGATTTAATCTTTATTTTGATGCAGAAGTTATCATTAGTGCAATTTGTAAAAATACATTTGGCCGAGTTTGAACGGTTGGAAATTTTTTTGAAACAGAATCTTCTTCCTCTTTCTGTGAGCATTAGGCATTTTGTCTGTTACGTCCCTTATTCTCGGTCTTTCCATATTTTATGTGGGTGTCCTAAAGATTTTCTTCCTTTTGGTTTATATTAAAATATTTTCTTGGGAATCATATACGTTTCAATTCTTTCACCATGTTGTATTTAATTGTTCCAATATTATTTTAACAATTCGTTAACACTTATTCTTCGTTCTCTCCTTATATCCACGTTTCTATTTATTTGAATGCAACAAAATGCTGATATAATTAGATATATCAGTTTAAGCTGATATTTATATAAACAAGCAGAAAGGAGTCAATATTTGAGTTCGGAATTACAAGGACCGTAAATATACATCAGAAATAATTTTAGATATTATGAGCGCATGCTATTAAAACTACAAAAAATGCATTGTTTGTTACGTACGTATGTTAAATTAAGCACTGTAAAACATAACTAGGTATATGAAGCGGTGCTTTTAGGTGACATGTACATGTATTATTTACATTTTACGAGAAGTGAGCAAACGGCCCAACTTTATAACACATTACGGTTGAGTTTTGGTTTTGTGACTGTTTATTAATTTATTATTAGTGATCATTTCAAGTTTACAAAAACGTTAAAAATATGGTATTGCATAGCTCTAAAACAGTTCCCGCGGAATGGAAAAATAATATAAACATTTTACGTTACAGTTATTATATATTGTGATTCGTAGCGTAGTACAGCGAAATTACAACTTGTATGACAAATAATGGTGAAGTTTGACATGTTATGAGTATTATTGTAATTGTATATAACAAACAGCTTATATACAATAGGCTGCCAAGTTTCTCAGGAGTTTCAAGCATTTACGAGTGCGGAAATATATACAAGTCAGGTCTTTAACGACCCTAAAAGGAATCGATTCAGCGACCCCGAGCATTCTCAGAAAACAACAGACAGCAAGTTTTTGTCTTTGGCTAGAAAGGGGAAGTGTTAAGAAAGTGTCTTGTCATGTCCACGTATCATACCAACAAGTACAGGGAAGTCGTAGAACAATCGTTACCAAGAGAATCGCTTCTCGCCACATGTCCAATGGAGCATTGGATATCGACTGTATTGGGGTTGGGATGTCGAAGAGCTTCTTCGCAATTTGCAAGTTGAAGCTTTTTTGCAGCACTGCAGTTGATGCTTCAGATTCCGATGCTTAGAAGCGGCCAATTTGGACAGAGGCTGCAGTAGCCTATCGGACATATGTTCCTTCAGAGTTCCTCCGGATCCGAACGGCCAGAGTCGTTGCCCTTTAGTGTCTGCTCACCATCACTCCTGTGTCTGCCGCCGATCCCCGCGATTCACCTGCCGTAACAAGATGGGATTGGTAGACTAGTCACCTTACCAGTCGACACACAAGCCGAATACCGACCGGCCTCAGTTGCTGACCAACTTGCTCTTGTGATAAGTTGGAGGACACAGAAGTCTCTGGTGGTGACGATAACTAACACGCGCTCTGGCTGTTGCTCATTCTTACGAAGTGTGTAGATGGATTCAGCACTCGCTGGATAATATCGGCATAAATGGTCTGCTATTAGTGTTTCCGTTATGTGGCGGCCGTCGTGCGACTGCCGTCCGGCCTAAGCGTAATCATTTAATTCGTGTAATAAAGCTACCTGTGCGCGGTGGAAGCCTGTTCTTTGCGACACTTGGGTAACATGTGGCGAATCAGATACATATTGTATTTACTTTGCTGACATCCGTTCTACTTGACGCCAAAAGGTAAGAGTCTCAAACATTCTACATTTTCTCTTCTTTCGCGAATTCAAACGGTGATGCTGCTGCAACCAAGATTAGGTAGTTCGCAGAATAAGATGTGGCCGAGAATGTGAAATGCTCGAAGCAATCTTTGCAGAACTCTAGAAATTACAGGGGCACGCATCGTGATATCGCGGACAGATTCCTCAGACAACCACCTCGGGCAAACCCGCCTCTGAAATAAACCTGCTTAAACCATCACCATTCATACGCAGGCGGCTTTTTAATCTGCAAAATATATTTCCGAACGTATTTACATATTAATATGTTACAAATTTGTTTTTTTTCTGAATATTCAACAAAATGATACTGAAAAAGAAGTGGGCATAATACATCAGCATGTTTCGTTTGATTACAAACCGCAACGGTATTTAAAATAATGTATTTTGGAAAAATGTTTTTTAAAAATTGATGCTGTCATTATATTGTCAATATTTACAGCAAGTTAACTACTAGCGCGGAAAATGAGTAGTGAATTCGAAAGACATTCAAGATTGATGCATATGTGAACTAGTTCAGATGCCAGCTCCAAATAATGATGATCCAGAAAAACAGGTCCGCTGAAGGAATTTGCTGCCTTGCAGATGCTATTTTACCATTGCCCTATAAAGATTAAATGTGGAAAATGCTTTCCAAATTGAACCTGTTATTTAATACAGAACAATAAACCCCATGAAATTACAGAATTGAAGATGATACTGAGATCCAGAAAGTAGAAAATGTTAGATTAAAATATGTGCCGTCTCTAAATCAAATGGTGAATCGGTGCAAGGAAATTGCTGTCATCAAAATTGAAAAGTAAATAAATACAGAAGCGGATAACAGCTAAATACACGTTTAGCATACGTGCAACACATTGCGTTTGTGAGGCTCTCATACCTAGTAAATGCCGCGAATGTGTTTATTATCTTAAACGGGATACTTAGAAAAAAAGCTATTGTTATCACTATCAACAATCACATAATTATAATCTTCCTGGCTTTACTGCCATTTTTTGTTTAAATAGTGCGGGCTTAGAAGTACACACAACAAAAATACATTAAATCAATTCTGTACAAAAATAAAAATGCCTTGCCTAAGGTAACCGAGATAGTTGTACCGCGGCTGTATAGTTAATAAAAATATGCATTAACGACAAAAACTTCGGAAAATAGCGCAACGAAAATGAATAAAAGTTTCTCACATACCCTGTAATTATAAGATAAACTTGATAAAACGCAGATTAATCTCGAAAGGACATTGTACTAAAGCAGACATAAATTTGCATTTCAGAGTAGTTACCTGCAATATTAAGTACAGTATAAATGCAACTGAAATTCCACCTATTTAAGAAATAACTATCCAATATAGTTTGTCGGAGGCTACAAATTGTATTATAGATAGGTTGTGGCATATTGACGGTATAATCTTACAGTCTGCAATGATATATTATTTAACGTTTATTGAATTTTGTGCATGATCTGTAATGAGCTCACCGTCATTAAAACCAGAATCAGTTTACACAAGAATTCTCTAAGTAGAGATCTCCCATTCTGGCTAATAATTTAGTAACGAAATACTCAATTAAGAAGAAAATTATGTTTTATTTACTTAGTAAATATAACATATGCCTAAATTATGTTGAATAAAACAATCACAACGAACAAAACAAATTTAATTAAATTGTTACGCTGTTAATTAACGTAGCTTTTAGCGTAAATTAATTATATATAATAAATTCTTCTACCGCGAATAACTTAAATTTATAATTCGTCCGTACAATTAAAGCATCTCAACAGAAAATCTTACATTTCAGCAGCTAGTAGCGATACTGAATCAGAGACAATCGACAATTTATTAAATCCTACTGTTAGTGTATAATAAGATAAGTTTTGTGTTTTCAATGATTTAATTTGTCAATTACAACCAGGAAAAGTAGTGAGAAATTATGTGCAACATAATTAATTTTTCAGAAGAATAATAATGTTAATTACATATGCAAGCACTGACCATGACTGCTTAGAGATAATTTACTGTTAATGCAACCCATGCATTTTGGTTGTTAATCACTTAAAGGTAGAAATGCTTTCTAATATTCTGAAGTCTTGTTTTTGAACAAGGCATAGGTAAAGGTACTCGTTATCCACCTTAAATGTGATCCAAACACTTTTTGTTACGAAGATGCTACAGTTTGGAGAAGCAGCGGGAACTACAGGGTTATTTAACGACCACGTTCTGTTTTAAACTACTTTATTTTTTATAGTATACAGACTGTTCATTAAACTAGACACATTTTGGTTGCTTTAATAACAGGATTGTTCCTGATACGAAAGATACGGGACTTGAATCTCTCACTAATGTTTTTTTTTAGTTTTTCAAATGCCTTTGGTTTTTTAACAAACGTCATACTTTTAAGGTAACTTTACAACTAGAAAGCGAGAGGCTTTAGATCAGGCGACCTCGATGGTCTTGAAACGTCATGAATGTCTGGTTGAAACACCTTTGCACATCTTGTATAAAAATAATGTCAGAAAGTCCTATATATTCGCGTAAATTTAAATGCGTTAGGATAAAATCATATTTGAGCATGTTTTTTATACTTTCAGTATCCCTCAAAAGCGTCTAAATTTCTGTATTCCATAACATTAGTACTCTAAATCAACCCTTACCAATTATTTCTTTGGTTTTGCTAAAGTTTGTGTATTTTCAACATATTAGAAGTTGCCATGACAATAATCGATCGTTTATTTGTTTAGTATAGAATAAAATAGCATTATTTCAAGAATTAAAATTAAGGTTCATGTTGATTGTTTAACTAATTTTTTAAATATTGCACTCTAAAATCATCGGTGATTTAAACTTCTAGTCCTTCACCTTTACTTAATTTTTGTGCAGCGATTTTACTATTCGTATATCACTATCATTCATATAATCAAACCAACTGAATTATACAGTTATATTCTATTACTTTGTAATTTTGAACAGTATTTGTTACGAAATTTCCCACACAAAATTGCCCAAAAAACATATTGTTCTTGCAAGTTTTTAGGATAGCTTGTTAGAGATAATTAAGCGTTTGTATTTTACTGTGGCTGTACAGATTGTCAATAGATATCAGAAGGTAATTAAATAGTTTTTATAAATAATACAAGCTCATTTTATCTCTTATGCAATAATAAGAATCTGGTAAATCTATGAGAATTATACAAAACGTAGGGGTCATTGGTAAAAACAAAGAACTCCACCATTACTCGTTTAAAAGATCTTCCATCTCTTCTCCCGAAGACTAGATCCACAATAGATGGTGTTGAATATAAATATATTATTTTAAACTGCTTGTATGTTCCGTCTAGAAAGTTATTGTTGCTTACATGAACATGAGAATAGTTTCAGGGCGACATAACAAACAACATAAATACAAAAAGGCGTATTGTAATAATATGTATATCAACTGCAAGTTTTGATAAGTTTGTGGGTAGTGGTTCTGGTATTGAGCTGCAGTTATATAAACGTATCATATGAGGTATAATATAAAAATGTGTTCTCTTTGGTAGAACATACCGTTGGTAAGCTTTACATTGTCTTTTATTTTCAGGTTTTGCTTTACGTTTCCAATATGGCCACTTTAAAAATCTTACATTTCAAAACCAATAACGCGTTTATTTTTCATTTCAGTGTTTACTATAGCATATTGCAGTGTATTTTTCAGGAAAATCAAAAACACTATACGTACAATTCAAATTTTAAAAATATCTTATATGGGATACGGTTCATTAAATTCATCTTAACAACTACAGCATCTGCAAAAAATAATGACATCATTAACATTACCTAAAATTACTTCGTACACGTGTTATTTGTTTGTGTTTTGCCGACTAAATTACATTCTTGTCCTTAATAATTAATAATTATATAATATTTTGCCTACTATTCACAATCAAATATGGTAGCTAGCACCGAAAAGGATTACTTACACATTTATATAAAACTTTTGGGTAGTACCTACCCCTTTTCTCTCTTATTGTGATATATAAATTGACAAACATCGATAGTAATAACGACATAACACATATGGCGGGCGAGAGTTATTCATTAAAACATCAGTTTTTATTCTACTACTTAAGCAGCTAGCGGTAGACCTATTTTCAAGCGGATAAATTAGCGGCGTTCCAGTTGAAATCTACAACAGCCTGATGGCAGAACATATTGTACATTAGAAAATACGCGAAGTTGTAAACCTTTAAGCGGGACACCATATTTTCGATTGTATCACTTCTACTCGGTCTGTTCCATGAAAATTAATAATACAATGGAAATAATCAATTTATGATTGTATTGATGATAATTCAAATTATATAAATTAATCATTATTTATTTAATAATAAAAAATAAGATTAGTAAGGAATGACCACTGGAACTGCAATAGAAACATTACGAAACCCAGTTACACTTAGCAATAAAAATATAATTTTTTTCTTATTGTGATGT
>JABXWE010024457.1:0-23030 GCA_014611495.1 Limonius californicus | reverse complement strand
TTTTATTAGCAGTATTAGGAATTAGGAAAATATAGGATTGTTGTTGTTGTTGGAGAGACAAAGACTCGAAGAAGTGCAAAAATTATCTGGCATTGTATCAAACATTTATATCTTCATACAAAAACAATTTGAAATAAACACACATTATTTATTAGTATATATTTGGAGATATGTAACAATACTTTCTTTATCAGAATTAAAATCTACGAAAGAAACTTTCTTCTGTGGAAGAGAAAGATTTGAAGAAGAAAACAGTGGTCAGAAAGTATCATAGATGTATTTCCACATGATAACAATTTTCAAACAAGCAAGCATTATTAACAGGGATATGTATGAGAAATTTAAAACATTATTTTCTTCACCTGTACAAGAAGCAAGAAAAAGAAAAAAAAACAAGCCAACAATCGACTAGCGTTGTAGGAATGTTGAACGCAGTTCGTTCGTAAAACAATTGCAGTTGCATGGATTATTAAAATCTAATCGTGCAAAGTGTGTTCGGATTTATGTAAGAAGCTTGATTAAATATCTCTACACGGTAATTTCACGGATTTTTAGGATCAGCTCGCAGTTATTTGCTGGTTTTGAATTCAAACTTCTTTGCTCTCATCACAACTCCTCGTAAAGCTGAATAAAGCTCGCTCCCCAGAACTTTATTCCGTAATTTATGACAAATCTCAGCATTTCATGTTGTGTCTCGGTAGGTACATAAAGCTCTAAAGTTCACGACCGTACGGCTGCGTACATTTCTTTGAAATGAGAAAATTTGTATTCAGTAACGATCCTGCTTTCTGTTATTGTACTGGAGATAGGCAGCCCACGTCCGAGTCGCTCCGAAATATTGATATAATCCACCAGATAAGCAACCCTTTGAGATACATACTCACGTAATGTCCGCAACAGGTCATGGTTACACTGTATCAACTATATCTACAGTATATGACGTGGTGTTTCACAGTTTGACGACAGTTTTATGATTTGTTGGGAAATTCTTTTAAGAATCGTAAAATACGATGATTTCGCTGTGCGTGGGAATTTTGCGATGCTTGTAGTAAATATGAAGTTCCATAATTAAGTGTTTCATAAAATTACATATCTTATGAAACAAACCAGCAAAGAATTTCAAGTATTAATTAAATATGAAAATCGGGGATTTTCACTTATATTTTAAATTATCACAATTTATACCCGGAAGGGTTTGATATCTATTATTTAATCCTTACTTTCTTCTACTCTTTTCGACCCAATTTAATAATTTTTGCTTTTTCGTTTTAAAACCAGTTTCGCTAATGTTTTGCAAGTTTCACGAAAGTTTATTTATTCAAATATGAATATATGATTTAGCTGGAGTAAAATCCCGTCTGCCTACGCATATGAACCATTAATACAGTTTTGAAACTGGTTTATAATTTATCTAACTGCAGATCGGTATACACAAAACTGTAATGTGCGCATTCTTCTTAAAATTGCAAATGAATGCCGAACCTTGACTTTATAGCGTTGTGGCCTATTGTAGACAAGCCAATCAATAATATTTGCTAATTTAAAATTTACAAGATTGCTAACTGTCCTGGTAGAAGTTTACACTTTTATTTTAAGCCGTATAATAATTTAAATATCTGTCTTATAAATCAAGACGTCGATACTTGGAAAATATTATAATAAAAGTTAACACAATATATTTTCCTATTCACATTAAAATTCCCTACATATAATCCGTTCACGACGATTTTGCAACCCGGGCGGCCATGATTTATTTTTATTAGGTTACGTATTTTGAACAACTGCTAATAATTTTTTAATATTAAAATTAGCCGAAAGCTGTGCTGCCAGATATTTTTTGACTGATGGTATGTTAGGGTACAGGGAATAGGAAGACGCAAAGTACGAGCGATGTCCGTTTTAGTGACTATAGGCAACCTGAAGAACACGCACATGAATATATCATTAATTTCTGTTTTCTCTTTATATATTACATACTTTCTATAGTAAGTAATTATATTATTTCAATTCATTGGAGCAGATTATTTAAATGTCTCAATATTGAATTTATATTATATATATTTAAAAGAAAAGACGGCAATGTTCTGCAGGTTGCCTACGTGCATTTCAGGATTTCGTCTTCCCGTGGCTAATACAATGTTACGTCTTCCCAATTCAATACTTTAGGGATACTATTTCTGTATCTTTTTGTAAATTACGATGTACTATTTTGTTATTGATGGTATGTTAGGCTACAGAGAATCGGAAGACGAAAAGTACGGATGAAGTGAGCTTTAGCGACTTTAGGCAACCCGCAGATCATGAACATACAATTAAAATTCTCTTTTCTTCTAATATGTTATAAACTTTCCGTAGTGATACTTTATAGTATTGCGGTTCGTTGGAGCATACTGCTTAAAGGTTTCAATATTTTTCGGTTATTTGAATGTATACCAAGGGTATATAAAAGAAAAGCCGACAATGCTCTAAAGGTTGCCTATCGATACTTCGGAATTTCCCCTTTCGCCTCTTGTGTGATGCAACGTTGCATTTTTCCAATTTAATACTTTAGGGATGCTATTGCTGTACCTTTATGTAAACTAAAATGTACTATTTTTATTGATGGTATGTTAGGCTACAGAGAATAGGAAGACGAAAATTACGGATGAAGTCAGCTTTAGCGACTTTAGGCAACCCGCAGATCATGACCATACAATTAAAATTCTCTTTTCTTCTAATATATTATAAACTTTCCGTAGTGATACTTTATATTATTGCGGTTCGTTGGAGCATACTGCTTAAAGGTTAATATTTTTCGGTTATTTGAATTTATACCAAGTGTATATAAAAGAAAAGCCGACAATGCTCTAAAGGTTGCCTATCGATACTTCGGAATTTCCCCTTTCGCCTCTTGTGTGATGCAACGTTGCATCTTTCCAATTTAATACTTTAGGGATGCTATTGCTGTACCTTTATGTAAACTAAAATGTACTATTTTTATTGATGGTATGTTAGGCTACAGAGAATAGGAAGACGAAAATTACGGATGAAGTCAGCTTTAGAGATTTTACGCAACCGGCAGAACATGAACATACCATTATAATCTGGTTTCTTTTAATACGACACAAACTTTATATAGTAAGAAATTATATTATTTCAGTGTGTTGAAGCAGATTGTTTGTATGTTTCAATATATTCCGGTTAATTTCTACTAAGTGTATATAAAAGAAAAGCCGGTAATGTTCTAAAGGTTGCCTATCAGCATTTTGTAATAAGTTATATTCTATTTCAGTTCATTAGAGCAGACTGCTTAAATGTTTTAATATTTTCCGGTTAATTGAGTTTGTACTAAGTGTACATGAAAGCAAATCCGCGAATGTTCTTAAGTTGCGTATAGGCATTTCAGGATTTCCCCTTTCATCTGCTTTTAACTGATACAATGTTTCACCGTCTCAATTTAATATTTTAGGGATGATATTAGTATACCATTATGTAAATAACCTGACAAAACCGCTTCGCGGTTTAATAACACTTTATAAACGCTCTTAAAGACAAATATGTTCCGATTTCGAAATCCGTCTGCGATAAAAAGTAATCTTGCATAGGTTAGATACGCATTCAGTGCCAAATACTCCACGCCATAGTGAAATATACAGGGTATCTCCACCCAAACACGCCCTGGATAACTTTGTAAATGACC
This sequence comes from Limonius californicus, assembly GCA_014611495.1. NCBI lineage: Eukaryota > Metazoa > Arthropoda > Insecta > Coleoptera > Elateridae > Limonius > Limonius californicus. Next base: position 19,351 of record JABXWE010024457.1, on the reverse strand, counting down.
ATAGCATAGTACAATCGATTTTTTACGCAATTTCGTACATTGATAAACATTTCGGGCGTTAATGAATGATTAGTCTGACTCTTAATTTAACTAAAGCATAAATATTAATTTGTAGGTATGTGGTGGGGTTCAATCAGGTGATCTGGTTGGCCCTTCCACAGGACCTTAAACATATATGCAGAACAAAAACTTATCTTTTCGATTGCTATGGGCTAATATGTAAACAATTCACACTTAATCGCAATAATAGTCATAATAATAATATTAATAATACAATGATAAAAATAATAATAATTCTACATTTCTAACAAACGAATTGATTTAAAAAACAACCATTGTATTATTTTGTTTTGTTGCTATGCTACGCATTTTAAAGTTTACTTAAACGTGTAATAAAATAGCCTGAACACTTCTTTGAAATTTTTTTACGTTTTTCATACGCATCTGAAACTTGCTATTACTCAAAAATGAATCGAAAGAGCTGCAAAAAAATTTCACTTTCAAGTGAACTATCTCTTGACACCCCTTAACAACTAAAATTGTAGTGTTATTGGTGGTGGGGATGTCGTCCTTGTTGGCCTGCTCGCCGATTTTTTCAAATTTGTACATTTACAACATTATTCAGGGCGAATTGCTTTGTACACCATGTATTAAAGTTTGATGGGAAATATAGGTAATTAGAAAAACGAAATTGAGCGCTTGCCTGTTAAATGATAACAAACAGTTTCCCTTCCTTTCCCTTCCATTTTTAATATCCCAGGGTTAAACATAAATCCAAATTAGGGGTAATTATTGTACATAAAAAATCTAAAGCTTTGAATTTTACGTTTTGCGTTAACTTACCTGCACTCTAAATCATAGTAAAAGTAACCTGTTGAACGATCAGTTTAATTTTTCAACTTTTAGTCGTAACTGGAACATATCCCATTGTAATAAAACATAAAAAAGCTGCTTAAAATAGATGTACTGAAGTGTTGAAGAGAAATAGTTCCTTATACGTTTTTTATTATTTATTTAGCGTTAGCGGTCTTTACAGATTAAAGTTATTCAGGAGTGTAACAGCGATGACATAACAAAATACTATGAATCTTTTATAAGCTTTTAGCTACCGTAATAAAAACGTATGCACACATTCTTTCAATTGATACAGATCTTGTTTTGAATAATATCGCACCACATCTAACGCCCGCGGCACCTTACCAAATGTCAACATATATTAAGGTTAATATTAATAGTATATTAATCTTTTTTAATTATGCGTTGTTGGATGGCGTAATTGATTGTTGGAACATTAACATAGTTTTCTTCGATGCTCGGTACGAACACTTGTTATTTAGATCAATTACCTAATCGTTCTGGTTTACATCATCGTAAATGGGGGAATTCTTGCTTCAGATTGAGCACACGAGCGTAGAAAAGTAACTTCTTTTGTAAATTGCTTGCAACGAGCCATGCAATGTCACTCGTTGCACTGTAATCAAATTATAACAGCGTGTGAAATCAAAGGATTGCATGTTTTATTACTAAGTATGTATTCTGAAGCGTATGGGATTTTAAATTTCAACTAACTTATACTGATTTTACAGAAAATGTGGTAACAACGGAACTACACTATAAGTTTATTTTGTAATTTCGGGCTTAAAAGCCAAGCTTTTCACGAAACACTTCTACTACTGCTGTTATATATTTAATGAAACACTTTGTGCATCACTCGAATACAGCCACAGAATACTTTCTTCGTATACCACATGTGCCTTCTTTTTCATTATTTTCAGCTGCCTACGAAAGAAATGAAACAATACATTGATAACATTTTTAGTATTTTGCTATCGTTGGTGGAGGTTCAAATTTACGCTTGTACAAAATAATTTAACGGATTTTTCGTTTTAACAACACTTAAGACAATGGCCGATATCGATATCTCTCGTTACGATTAATGAATAATAAACCTACTGGAAAAAAATGTGGGCGATCGATGGTTTGGGGTTTAATTCTCATTGCCGGATTGTCGGATTTTTAACGGTCGTTCGCCCTCGCAAGGTTATGGCAAAACAGCGAGGTATTTAGCCTACTAAAGTGTTAGGCTGTAGGTCCTCTATGTCTGTGGTGTTTTACAATGGAAACACAGACATAGGAGGGAAGGCCACTACGATTCGAAAGAGACAAAATACTCGAAGAAGAAGAAGGGAAACATATATCTATATCACTATCTTAAAGTGTCATTCATTTATTCAACAGTAATATGAAATAGCAAAAATTAAATAATTCCTAAAGCAATAACTATTAAAATAAATGTTTAAAAATGGAAGCTTTTCATGTAGTCTCAAAAACAAATTTCCTTGGTCTAAATCTGGTGATTGAGCGGGCCATAAAATCTATCTACGACGTTCTACGAACTGTTGGAAAAAAATGAATATTTAATAATTTCATCATGGTTTGCGCAGCGTCATGTTAATATTTCTCTTGAGTTATTAAAGTGATGTCTCCTGATAGCTCATGCATCTCTCAATTAAGTGCATCTACTTAAACGTTAAAAGAAGCTTAATCTAATCGAATGGGATTTCACTATTCCTGCGTTTCCCAAAGCTGTTATTGGAGTGAATTTGATCAAATTTCGGTACACATTCGTAAGAACTAGAAACTTTAAATGCAACATTTCGTATCAAACCTTTCCGTGTCTTGCTATTGGCAATAAAACTTCTCAATCAACTTGTCTTCTAGGTAAGTGTCTAAGCTGTAGTATTGCACTAGCTGTGCGTGGTATGGAATGTGTTATGATTCCCATGAAATACACCATTAGCAAATTAGAAACCATTAAGTTGTAATCCAAGTGTCTTTGTGGTACCATCTGGTTCTTCTTTAACAACTTTCAAAACCTGCTCTTCGTCTCAGCGGTACAATTTTTTCTATTTGTTGTTCAAGGTTTTTGTGGTTTCGTTGATGTCAATCTGTTGATACCAAATTAGTACATTTCGAATTTGGCAATTCGAAATGGACGCTATATGAAGGATCCTCTCTCTATCAACCATCACTTGTCCACATTTGGATGTAAGTTAACCCAAGGTTTCTCCATTCTGCCCTATCTCGTGCCTTTTTCATCCAGTTTGTACCTGCCAGCTTCTTAATATCAACCCTTCAGCTCATCATTAGTCTTCCGACATTCCGTCTCCAATTCACTTCTCTTTTGATCTACTTTGTTTCGTCCATCCTACACTCGCGACCAGCCCACAACGACCCATTATTTATAAAATGCAGTGATATTTGAGACTATTAACTACAATTACTGAAATCACGGAACGAAACGGATACAAGGGATATTTGGAACATCTCCAACGAATACAATTATGCTAGAAATACATATTACCTTCATGACTTCTGTAGTTTCAATTCCAAAACAACTTGTTACAAAGGTTTTTTGTACCCAACGAAACTGTTTGTTAAAAAACCATAACCAAGCTTGGTTTTCATTTGAGGTAGACCACAAAGAACCGAATTTAAATATTCGCATATATACCAGTTTTCTATAAAAAACAAAGTCTGTTCCCATAGCACATACCAGACTGCTTGGTAGTTTTTTGCCTAATTAACTTACAAGTTCCACCTACTCAATTTTCAGTCATTTCATGTATGTTCCTATCAAAACAGTATCAGCGAAAAATCGACTTGGCGCTACAAGTTTATCTGCTTTACATGTGGATAAATAATATAGAGGTGTGTAGTGCAGTACCATTATCGGCATCATACCTACACAGCAACAAAAGGACTTCGTACCTGCTTAACAGAATGAAAATTTTCTGTATAAATTGAATTATGATAATGCCAACGAAAGACACGCCGACTGCTAGGCAAGTGCAATGCTTGACGCAACCAGCAGTGGCCTTCAAGTTCTGGAATGGGTGCGCTACACGCCTAGAACGAGGCGTTACTGACTTTTTCTTGAGATATCCCTGAAATCGAACAGACATTTAGTCTCCATACGATTCCTGATTCATTGATTGATTGGAGAACACCTTCAATTTCATGGAAAATGTAATCGGAATGCGTTTACTTTTTAATGAATCAGATAAATTGGCACACATTAGGACAATCATCTAGTAATACCCATCATTGCCTCAAAGTTTTTTACTTTCCTTTAGGAATTGTGTACTCATAGCATTAACAATGAAATGAAAAAGCAAGAGTAAATTATGATTGAGTTTAACGTCCTGTACTCTACCCATTATGTAATAAAATAAAATATGGGATTAATCCTTATGTATTTAGCATATCGCTCTTAATATCTACGATTAATTCACAGATAGCTTGAAGCTTAAGCCAAGTTACTTATTAAAACGATCTTCTCTTTTACATTATGAATTTCCTGTAGGTATCATATTACAAGGATCATTTATGGAGGGCTCCTCTAAAGTATTCTGTACCTGTCAAAAAAATGTTTTCATCGGCATGGAAATGACATATATTGACAGAAATGGGCGTGAATTAACTGCAACAACCCACGAGTCCAGCAACTTTATCTGATATAACCTACAATCGTTAATTAGCAGTTTTTGTCAAGTTCTTAGTATAACGTTGAGCACAGCCGACTTATATGGCGATTGGTAATGTCATATTTGTTATTCAGTAATTATGAATTGGAGGTTCATTGTTTTATTGCAGAGGCGTGGTAGTCAACAAGTTGACATTGTTTTGCTATTACCGTTGGTTGTATCTTTGACTTTAACTGTTTGTTGTTTACGTTTAACATTTTTCCTTACACAACCTAGTAATTGTGGTGTATTTGAATTACTTACACTTTGAAGGACGTTTTGCACAATATCACCTTATCTTATGAAATTTTAGTTGACCTTATTACCTATACATACTAGAACATCATACAAGTTTTTCTATTTTTAGACATAATTATAAATATAAAATCTTACCATCGAACTGTTTGTTTTATGTACACAATCGTCTTCAGGCAAATGTTAAAATTAATTAATATCATATAATTAATAGTCAAAAAATTAGGCAATAATCAAACGCGCTTTCAAGTATTCCTTTACCTAACCTAAACTAATTTACCTGTGCAGATAGAATATTAACAAACATATTTTATTGTTCTAAATTTAGAAATTGTTATGTGTTAAAGTGTATTGCTGAAGTAGATGCGTAAATGCCTTGTGCGAGGAGTTAGGTTAAACAAAGACAATGTGTTTGAATCTTCAAAATTTTGGCTCGTGCAATTTTTTAAAGATACGTCTGGTGTAATTTTGTGTTCAATTATTATCTTACTGTTAACAGCGATCGATATGTTTGAAGTTTATATCCATCTTTAGATGGTTTAAGAATAATACAGTATTTAAATGCGAAATTTCCAAAAATTATGCAGAGTCTCAAAAATTAGTTTCGAAAATAAGTAAAACTGATATTGCAGATGTTGCCTGTCTCTACTACCTTAAGATATTTAAACAAAGATATTACGTAGTTTCAGATATACTTTTTAAAATTATAAAATATTAATAAATACTTAATTTTAGTGTTAATAATTACTTGAAAAATGTATATAACATCTTGAAATAGGAAATTTTCACCAAAACAAAATATTCCTATTTTGGGAGAATAAGGAAGTAAAAATCTGCATAAAATTATGACAACTGCATATCCAACATGTATGGTCTGCAGTAATATTTAAAAAAATTGAAGAAGAGCCCTTCTTAATGGGTGTATGTAATATATTTACTGAGAAAGTGTGCCACAATTTACAATCTGATTGAAAGAAATTTCCTTTATGAATTAATAGTTATTGAGTGAAAAATTGCTTTTTAAACTCTCATTTATATTATTGACCTTCCGTCGTAATGGATTTTGCTATTGCACGAATTTTGCGGAGTTAATTCGCCTCGGCATTCCATAGTAATGTTAAGCAACATAATTAAAATACTAGAACGGGCATTTGCGCCCGTCCAGGCAAAAAATTAAGCACTTTAAACCTGGAATTAGCTATATTCTTGTCAGGAGGAAGGTTACGGTACTAATAGAAAGTAAACGTGATAATTATTGGGTTCTTAGTGTGGTAAATTCGACAGAAGAAGATTAAAGAGTTTTAAGTGCTCTTTGAAGAAATCCAGGTCAGAGATTAAAGATGGTGGATTAATTATTTCCGTTCAAGAAAATGTACTATTATTGTGATATTGACCAGCAAGCCACGCAATTGGAGCACAGTTTATTATCACTTTGTAGACAATCGATGAAAGTTGAAGGATAGATTTCTTTTCTTCCATTTAATAGAAGAGCGAATGAGTCATGAACTTCTCTTGATCTTTCAGCTTTGACGAAATTGAATCGTATCTATTTGTTTGTTTTAAGGCTTGTTTCCGCATACCACAGAAATAGCACGTGGGGAAATTGGAAATTATTTCACACCGTTTAGTAGCACAAGGCGAACTGGTAACTTTTAAAGTCTTTTAATATACAATATATTTTAATTTAGACAACCATCTTGAATTGGCTTGATGGACCTATACAAAATAATTTATGCGGTCGCTTTGTTGGCTGTTTTACGATAATTCTATTTCGTCAGTAGCTGTCACTTTAAATATATAGATGACGGATATGTTCGAATACTTTAGTACTTTGTCAGGAGGGACTGTTGGCTAGTGTGTGCCAAAGTTCAGGCCAGTCGTTCAACCTCATAAAAGCTGCGGGTGCTATAACAAAAAGTCGTCACGTTTGTGGACGTAGGAGCTTTCCTGCAGTTGGTTAAAAATCGAATGTCTTTTTATATTTCCAGTTGATGAATGAATGGAAACCCTCTGGGTGGTATAAGAAAATTAACTGTAAACCTTGAGAATATTTTAATTTGATTGGAAGGATATTACACATGATCTCATTGATTGTGTTTAATGATAATTAAACAAATGTGCTTTCAAGGTTAATTTGATACTTACAGCTGTACAGAAGATATTTAAAAAAAGAATGGCAATTAAGATTCTTATTTTATATGACATTTATTAGCATCCACCTAATCATTTCATTAAATGAACGCTTCTATTTGCCTCATACAAATAATATGCAATGGTTGACGATGTTGTGAATTTATTATCGTATTTTCTTGACACAAAATTTTCAAGAACAAGTGGGTATAGGATTATGAAGAAATGTAGCCAACCTTCGTATTGTAGTAAATTACCATTCATTTGAATATGAAATCCATTCCAAGTATGCCTGCTAAACACCTGCAGTATGCACTTTTTAATTCAGCAAAATCCTACTGTCACATGCGTCAATATCCGACAGCCATCTTTGATTTAGTGATTGGTCACGCTGATAAGTCACTGGTGTACAATGTGAGCTAGGTGCGGTTGCATTAGAATCGATCTTGTTCTCTTCGATTTTTAACATTAAAATGTATACTAATTACCCTTTCAACCTACACGACCACATTAATTAAACTTCAAACCGCTATTGTAAATATAACAAAAAACACTTAAGGTAATCAATAATAAACATCTAATTCCAAGGTTCAGTGACTGATGCTGATGCTTAAGTTAGCTTACCACTACTGGTGTTGAACGCAAGTATGTGGTATTTTGGTACGCACTAAGGCCTGTAGATTAACAATCAAAGCATTATTTGGGCAACATATTCCGCCATTTTTAGCTTTTTAAAACGGTTCAAATTCAAATGCAACTATAACTAGGAATGGCATTTCCTATGTACTAAAGTGGAGTGATCAACGTAAATCTTTTTTAGGGAAGCTTATTCCGCCATTGTCCATCTTCATTGGAGGAACCACATTCAAACGTTACCGTTTCTATAGTATCACTGGCAAAAACTAGGAATAATATAACTTATATGTAACTTTTACGTTTCCCTCCATTAAAGAAGACTCGGTCTAGCAAGCTTGATTGCTTGCCTAGGGGCACAACAATGCGTTATATTCTTATAAAACCCATCAGTATCTGTAATGTGTTTTATAAGCAAGATCAACGTAAATCTATATTAGAAAACTTATTCTACGATTATTAGTCTTCTTTAAAAGGAACGAAATTTAAGGGCGAACGTGTCTGTAGTATATCTGGCAAGCTTTAGGAATGACATAGAATAATCAACATAGGAGTAATATTTCAGAATTCCATCAATAAAAAAGACTAAAAATAGCGGAAACGTTACTCTGGCTCTATAATGCATCATACTGTTATTAATTACGTCTGAAATGTGTTTTGTAAGCAAGATCAACGTCAATCTATATTAGGAAAGCTCATTCCACCATTATTAGTCTTTTTCTAAAGGAAGGAAATTCAACACCGAACGTGTCTAAAATATATCTGGAAAGCTTTAGGAATAACAAACAATAATCAACTTCTGAGCAATTTTTGAGATTTCCATTAATCACAAGGACTAAAAATAGCAGAAATGTTACTCTAGCTCTAGAATGCATCATGGTGTTATTAAATATGTCTGAAATGAGTTTTGTAAGAACAATCAACATAAATCTATACTAGAAAAGCTCATTCCACCATTATTAGTCTTTTCTAAAGGAAGGAGATTCAATAGCGAACGTGTCTATAATATATCTGGCAAGCTTTAGGAATAGCATACAATAATCTACTTCTGAGTAATTTTTGAGATTTCCATTAATCATAAGGACTAAAAATAGCAGAAACGTTGCTCTAGCTCTAGAATGCATCATATTGTTATTAATTGTCTCAAATGTGTTCTGTAAACAAGATCAACGTAAATCTATACTAGGAAAGCTCCTTCCATCAGTATTAGTCTTTTTCAGTAGAAACGAAATTCAAGAGCGAACGTGTCTATAGTATACCCAATTTTTAAGATTCCCACCAATCAAAAGGATTAAAAATAACATAAACGTTACTCTAGAAAGGTTGACTTCGCTTTTCTAGTGGCTCTAGAATGCGATATGTACTTATAAAACACATCAGTACCTGTACTGTATTTTGTAAGCAAGATCCACGTAAATCCATATTAGAGAAGCTCATCACCCCATTATGAGTTTTCTTCAAAAGGACAAAATTCAAAAGCGACCATGTCTATAATACCTATATCTGGCAAGAACTAAAAATAGCATAGAATAATCAACTTATACGTAATTTTTTAGATTCCCGCCAATCAAAATGATTGAAAATAGGGCAAACGTTACCCTAGTTTGAGAAAGTTTGGTTTTGCTTTCTTGTGGTTCCAGAATGCGTTCTATTCTTATACAGCACATCAGTATCTGTAATGTGTTTTGTAAGCAAGATCAACGTAGATCTATATCAGAAAAGTTCATCACACCATTATTTGTCTTATTCAAAAGAACAAAATTCAAGAGTGGCTCTGTCTATAGTACATATATCTGGCAAGAGCTAGAAATGCCATAAAATAATCAACTTATACGTAATTCTTGAGGTTCCCGCCAATCAAAAGGAGTAAAAATAGCGTAAACGTTGCTCTAGAAAGTTTAACTTCGCTTTCCTAGTGGCTCTAAATTGCGTGATATTCTTATAAAGCACGTCACTATCTGTAATGTGTTTTGTAGTCTTCTTCAAAAGGAACCAAATTCAAAAGAAAACGTTCTTATACAGAACTTCTGAGATTCCAACCAATCAAAAAGACTAAAAATAGCGGGATAGATCCTCTAGGTATAGAAAGCTTGGCTTTGCTTTTCCACCGGCTCTGGAATGGGTTATATTCTTATTGAATATATCAGTATCTATAATGTGTTTTATAAACAAGTTTATTGTGTGTATCAATTAAGGTAATTATTGGGAAAAAGGAAAAATATGTTTAAACGTTTGTATGGAAAAAATGTTAAAAATCTTAACTAGTGAGTATTTTAATAAGATACCTGTTAAAAAGTGTAGGTACAGTAAATTAAGCAGGTTTGCAAATCTGAGTTTTCATTTACATTATTAATTGTTTAAATACAAATTAAAACAGTGGAACACGGACGTTGTAAGTACTAAAAATACACCTGTTGATTTTTTCCCAAAGGGAATGCAAACGGAAGGTATTTTATTTATAACTCAATTAAAACCAAGGAAAAAGATATAGCGACACTTAAAATAATCGCTTATGCCATCCAATTAAATCAGCTTTTAAAAATTGTTACAATTAGTAACGAGATAAGGCGAAGAAAAATTAATTTGGAGCAACAAAGACGTGGGCTATACTTAATTAAATAATATATTTTACTTGCTCTAAAAACAAAGTAATGTACGCAAGTAAAACGTTATCTTCAAAATACATTTTAAATTGCCGGCGATTATAAAACTGGCATGTTTATCAAACAGGTAGAACTTGAACACAGCAGGTAAAAACGAGAAAAAAGTTGATTGCTTTTTTACCCTTGCAGATGGTCCACACCTACTAATTTATTTGAGCGAGCGAAAGGGATGAGATTATTTTTAGAAAGGCTGTAGACAGGGTTATGATATTTTTGGGTTGCGTTGTGAACCACCATTGAAGTCACCACCGCTTCCAATGCGGGCTTTAAATAGTTTACTTATCTACACCTGTATTGAACTTAATAGTTCACAGACAAAAAATATTTATTTCTTTAATTAGGCGACTTAAATCAATGTAATGGTAATGTAGATGTAAATATATTCTACAGCAATTTATTACTTAAACAAATTCACATGAGCGAATGCTGTTTCCCCGAACGCATTTTCCGGGGGAATTAAGATGTTTACAAAAGGCAGAAAATGAACAAACTAACAGTAATTATTTAGTAAAATAATACAAGTTGCTTTACATTTCTAGAATTTTACCAATTCACTTTAAAGTTTGTTAATTTTATTAATATTAACGTATGTTTATTTTTTCGCTTTACATAAATGCTTAATATGGAACTTTTTATAAGAAATACAACTGAAGATATGATTATTTCACAGTATGGGTTTAACCTCTCATAATATAATAAGTTTATATAAACCAGGGTTAGAAATGCTTTCCTACGGATCTACAGCATCTGAAAGTGGAACAGTATGTTGAACGCAGAAAGTTGCTGGATAAACACATTTTAGGACACATAAATTCTAAAAATCACTTCTAGATAGAAATTCCATGCAAAGCATAGAAAACTAGTTAAACCGAGGACTGTATTGAAGAAAAGCAATTTCTCATCACGTCATGTTTACAGTGTTCGAAAATTATATGATAATTTGTGGCCCTGAACTTTCGCTGTATCAAAAATAAATAATTTGTCCAGTATCTGAGAAGACATATATTACAAAATAGGAGACCCAAAAAACCTACAATCTGCAAGTACTACTTGTGAAAAATACTTTGGACTGTTGGTCCGTATTCATATCTATGAGAGACGATCTCCCTATATTTTGTAAACCCATTCGATCCAAAAACCTTCACACTAGAATAATTAAAAAAAACATCCTCAGTTAGATAGCTTTTATTGTTAGCGTAATGACACGACTAATTATGTGTTTCGTCAATCAGTCTGAACTCAAGCATTGTTTAATCTAAACTTTCATCATCATCATCATCATCTGACATGGAGCCGACTCATATAAAAATTCGTTATTGTCATTGGCAACATAATCAAAAGGACGTAGTTTATAACAAGGTTACATGTATATCACCAGGAACAAACATCCTCAACTGGAAACTACGTGTTTGTGTAAAAGCTTTTCGAAAGTTAGTGTTTGAAAATAACATGAACAAACATGTTGAAAGCACTAGTTTTTCTTTTGCTGACCATTCCGAGTACTTTAGCGGCTCGCAAAAATAATAGCAACCAAACGAGCACTGCTGTATCTAACCTTCTAAACAAATTTCACCAAAATGATTACAAACTAGCTTATGAATGGTCTGAATTCGTACGCGGTGATCCTAGTTATGGAACTTATAGCCATCGTTCGTTTAAATTCAATCGGACTGCAACAGCCGTTAATGTAACGTTTCATTCAAATTTCGATTTGAGATATGATGTAGAGGTATGGAAAATTTGGTAAAAATAAAATTTTAATTATGCAGACGTACTCAGTGAGTTACTAAACGCAATACTTTTGCAGGCAATAGTACAAATGTACAGATTTGCCAGCAATGAATATCGATTCTTCCCACTGCGTTTCCAATTTAATTTTTGTGAAGGGATGAATAGCAAGGTAATGGGATTAGACGAGATGTCGCATTGTGGAAACTTTTCGTGCCCTATATTAAAGGTAAACCTATGTTTTGTATTACTACAGGACGATAAGCCATGTTCAAAAACCTTTAGACAAAATTTATACTACATCATATCAGGTTAGTGTAGTATTTATTTATAGAAATTTAATATTGTTGTTAATTAAATACATACATTTTTTATTGCGTTTACTAATTAATCTTCAGTAATTGATCAAGTTCTTCTTTTTTTTCATGGAATACATGTTTCATAGCATACTCTATCTTTACAATTTTATTATCGCCATCTTCTCCGTGATTTACCAACATCTCTTCTTCCTCTTGGTTTGTATTTCAGAATTTGTGAGGGAATTCTACTATCATCCATTCTATACATACGTTGTTTCTACTTCTATTTATTTTCTTTTATTCTTTCGTTTATTGAATGTATGATTAATTCTTTCATATATTCGTTACCTATTTGTTCTTATTCCGTACATTCTGCTTTCCTTCTTATTTAACAACTTCATCTTAGATGATTCAATTATATTTTCCCGATAGGGGAAAACTTACCACTACTGCAACTTCAACCCAGATGAGACACATTTTCCTCCGTTTATTCCAACTGGAAGATACATGATGGAATTGCAGATGCTATACAAATCGCATGAAATTCTCGTTACAAGAAGTTACGCAAAAGTATATCGTCCTATTCCGTATGATTAATTAATCACAGTGGATATTTTGAATTTTTTTTAATGTACTGTTATTCGGTTTCACAGTGGTGGTGGTAGCATTTGAAGGGTCCAGGGGAAGAACATGATAAGTCCAATATTTCACTAATTGACCTAATGGTGCCACCTTGTAGTAACAACTACAACCTAAAAGAAGGTAAATGGGTTGTGGATAAAAACGTGTCGAGTCCCGAGTTATTCACGAAATAAGTTTGGGCATACAGGGGAAGAATATAGTAAGTCCACCTGAAACTGCGCAAGAAGCTGCTAAGTCCACAAATACACTTTTGGGATTTATAAAACAGTATTTTATTTTATTTTCACGTGTTAGGACGTAATTGCGTGTCACAACACGTTAGTTTTATGTGGCTTTTGTGTTTTATAGTGACTTATTAAATTATTATTAAACATGTTCGAGGAGCCATCTGTAAACTCAAGTGAAGATGAAAGTGGCGGATTTAAAGAAGTGAAGACAAAGAAAAGAAAAACATTTGGAAGAATTACAGATGTCGGTAAGAAATTGAGGTTACAAAGCCATGAGATAGGAAAAGAGTGCACCTGTAAACGAAAATGCTTTGAACTACTGTCTAAAGAAAACAAGGACAAAATTATAAATGACTTCAACACCACATTAAAGTCAAATGATGAGCAAAATTTGTATTTGGCAGGACTAATAAGTGTACTGCCAGTTCAACGTAGAAGAAACCGAAAACCAGAGGCAGAGGCATTATTACGGGAAGTGAGTTACTCTTATAGGGTCCGTGTAATCGAAGATGGGGATGTGAAGGAAATAGTCGTCTGTAAGGCAGCATTCATGGCTCTACATGGTATAGGAAGATCAAAAGTTGATTATATACTAGCATCGCTGAAAAATAACGGAATAGCACCAAAGGAGATGCGAGGTAAGCACAACAATCGCCCCAATAAAATTTCTGAAGAAGTAAAGGGTGCTGTTCATGCTCATATTAAGTCTCTGAAAGGAAGATCTAGTCACTACAGTTTGCACGATTCTGCTAAGACATATCTTCCTGAGGAACTAAACACCAAAAAGTTGTTTTTAATGTTTAACGAAATTCACGGCGAAATGAAGATTTCTTATGAAACATATAGAACAATCTTCAATAATGACTTCAATATTGCATTTGGGTACCCACGTACTGATACGTGTAGCAACTGCGACGAGTTTACAGCAAGAAAGAAGAGTTTACTATCACAAATAAGTAATGAAACTGATGTAGCGAAAAAACTAACACTTAAAACTGAAGTAGGTCGCATAACAACAGAAAACAAACTTCACCTTTTGAAAGCAGACACCTTTTATAAAAGGAAGAGGGAATGTAAGAGGTCTTGTCAAAAATCAGAAACAAAGGAAGCAATCTGCTTAGATTTTGGTAAAAATTTGTCGGCCCCCAATATACCGACAAACGATGTCTACTATAAGCGACAACTTTCTGTGTTTGCATTCAATATTCATATATTGTCAACTGGTCGAAGTGTATTTTACGTCTACCCAGAAACTGTAGCGAAAAAAGGCAGCGATGACGTTTGCTCCCTACTTCACCACTTTATATACAATTTTTTGGTTCCTAATGTTAAGGAACTTGAGATTTTCTGTGACTCTTGTGGGGGTCAAAACAAAAATGTTACCATGTTCCGTTTTTTGCACCACTTGGTACACGAACAGCGCAAATTGGGATCAGTGAAAATGACATTTCCCATAAGGGGGCACTCATACTTGGAATGTGACAAGAACATGGGCCTTGTGAACCAAAGAACGAGGGTGGAACATCCACATGAGTGGCTGGAAGTCTTTAAGAATGCACGGGTGCTTTTGTTCATGGTCACGAGGAAGAAAATGGTAAGTCCTGGGCTTAACATCTTGTTGCGCTGCAGTTTTACAGTTTACAGTAGTCTAACATTAAATGTATGCAGAAAGTACGCACTTCGATCATATCGTGTTTACAGAGTCAATTAAAATTAAATATGGAAGCTAACTATCACAGCAGAATAAAAGAGTTGCTTTATAATCGTCTGCAAAAAGTCTCACAACTTTAAAATGCTTCTACTGCGAAATCACATAATTGTGACTAAACACTTTTTTCCCCTGGACCCTTCATTTCTAATGGTAATACTGAATGTATGTAGAAATATTACATGTAACAGTCTTTGACAACCATTAAAATGTAAAATTGATGTTTCTCTTATTTTCGTAGATACCAAAATGCTATGCACAAATATTAAAATATAATTGACATTAAGATGAATAATTAATGTGAAGCAAACATAGTTACTTCTTTAGGAAGTAAACTTTTACGGGTCAAAATGAAAACAATATACGGCACTTCTGTTGCTACAATTACCGCTATTAAAGCTCAGAGTTACAGCAGAAAAAAGTTCAAATAAGATTGCATGTATGTACTTTATATATTTATGTTTACCATATTGGTAATATAGCTATGTCTATGACCATCTGTGTTTAGCGCCAAATTTCCCTTAGGAACGTTATACCTATAGCTCTCATTAGGGCAGCACTAAGTAATCATTACTATGTCAGTTTTCTAGACAATTTAATACAACCTGTTCAGTGTACGTCGCGTGCAACAACAATTTTTATCATATTTCTACTTCCTTTTCCAATTTATTCCTTTTATAAGTACTCATGGAATTTACCATTTAAACTACTGGGATTTGTAACCAGTATTTACCGTATCTAATTACATTTTTGAAATATTTCTCACAAATTATTCAGTGTCTTAAACAGGGCCGGCGCGGACATTTTAAGCGACCAATACAAAATCATTTTGCAGCTTTTTTCAGGTTGTTTTGAATAATGAAGAAATATCAACCTGGGAAAAACATGTAATATTTATAGAATGAACTTGAAATACGAAGAAAACTATAGTTCAGCTCGGTAAGAAATCCTTACCACTGCAAATATTTGCTTGTTATATTTCTGAAACTTAGTATCATCCGGGAAAATTATTTACAGTCTAAAATTTATAATACCTTGCTTATTAGCACAAAAATGTATTTTGTACAGTGTATAAGTTTTTAAATTAATCCATTTGTATATAATGGTACTACAAAGATAATACACAGTTTTTATGCTCTACTTGCAATGTCTCTAAGATTGCTTATATTAAAACATCATATAGACGTAAATAGTTCGTCACTAGTACGATTTCACTCAAACAAATACTACAACTGTTGTAATAGTTACAGTTGCAGAAAAATATTATAAACTTAAGGATTATCTAAAGTGCATTGTTACAACCTCTCAGCATTCGGTGTTAGGTATGAGGTAGATATTTCTTCGTTGTCGAGGAACCCAATACAGTAAACAATGGTAAAAATTGGTTTGAAAATCCTCGT
Source organism: Limonius californicus (assembly GCA_014611495.1). Taxonomy (NCBI): domain Eukaryota; kingdom Metazoa; phylum Arthropoda; class Insecta; order Coleoptera; family Elateridae; genus Limonius; species Limonius californicus. Next base: position 3,140 of record JABXWE010024457.1, on the reverse strand, counting down.
TATATCCAGTAAGTTGGACTGGTCTTACCTAGAATTACATTTAAATGTTACCTCATTTTCTGGAAATTTTTCTATAATGTTATGGAAGTTATTTTCGACTGATATAAGAGCATGGTACTTTAAACTAATAGCTTAAATAGTTTTCAATAAACTTCTATTTTGAGAAATAACCTATCTATGTAGTGCTGCCACGTAAAGTTAGTAAAGTTAGCGGAATTAATTTTTGAAGATACAACCTCCAAGATCTATACCATTTGTGAGAAATCGTTAAAGACGTTGAAAATACTTTAGCAACTTTTCATCTGGATATTTTCCAAGGGTGGGCTCGTAAAAAATTAACACATTTCGAGCAATATATGAACATCTTGTGGAAGGTCAAGGGAAACCACCACATAGAAAATTCTCTCCAAAATAGCAACAAAAATGACATTCTTCCCAAGTTAAATATTACGGACTTTAGACAGTCCCTAATCGGATCTCCGAGTGGGGAGTAGAAAAGAGTAGGAAAGAATGCTGGATGATGACCAAGAATGGAAAACACAAAATAAAAGTTTGCACCAAACTAATCAAAAGAAAACACGAAATAAGCAAAGCATCTACACGAAAGAGGACGCAGCAGAAGAAGAGCAGGAAGAAGTGGAAGAGGAAAGGGTTGGAGCGGGAAGTGTATCGTGGGAAGGGGGAGAAAATGAAGAAGACTAATAAAACAAACAAAATTCAGTAATTCAAAGAATCTCAACTTTTCATTTAATTTTTTTCAGTATCATTGCTTTCCGTTATTAAAATATAAAGGTTTAATATTTGTATTAGTACTATCAATTGTAATAATCAGAAAATGACACAGGAATCCAATTTATTGATCCCTACCGCACCATGGAACCATCCCTGCAGCCGACCCTGGTTAGAAAAATAAACCATAAGATTAGTAACAATCTTCATTTGAGGACTAAGAGTGCTCGCAATCTTTAATTGGCTTTGTTCCTGATGTAAAACAACTCCAACTTTCATGGGTCATTAATGTTTACAATTAGTTTTTTGCAGTTTCTTTATCTCTACCGGTTCACCTTTTTGTGTACAGAAAAGTGTTAAACGATAAATTTGTAGAAAAAACTACCACGGTTTTGGTCGCGCATGCAGTGTTTCTAACGAACCTTGCAGAGCGGATATTTGGTATATAGTTTACTGACTTCGCTTCTTCGATTATAGAAACCGAGGTAATGACGTCTCGGGTTACAGCCGCTGATTTCTTCTGTGGGCGTTCACTTGTGAAATTGCCCCGTCAGGGTCAGGGTTTTACCTGGAGCAGGTTATAGTCGCTGATATGGCCAAGCTCTTACACATCCATGAGGTTTGAAGTATTACCTAATACAAAGAATCGCTCAGGTTTACAGTAGTACATTTTCCAAAAGGATTTTAATAAATTTCTAGTACAATATCCTGTAAATATAGAGGGTTATTCAAATCAGATAATGAGCCTACAGGTATGTTAATATGCAACCCATTTTACAATTCCCAGCTCACCTTAATTTTAATTTGAAATTTTTACGTCAGAAATAATAGCCAGCTTAAGAAATATTAACATTTAAACTGCAATAAGGTGTCTATCATTCCTAATACTATAATAATTACAAATAAGCCAAGCCATGATTGTAAAATGGTTTTTCATGAAAACAAGTATGTAATCTCAAATAGCCTTGTATACATATAATCTTTAAACTAAACATGGTAATGTTCCATTTTGGGGTTTTTTGGTAAGGTGGCCCTTGGAACTTTAGCAAATTTGCGAATACCTTATGTAAAGGCAACTGCATTCAAATTATAACTTCATCAAAATCCAATACTTAAAAAATGTGACCTATTATTAGATCTTCAATCTTTGTCCCAGATTCCGATACGCCATCAATAGAAATAAGCTCAATTATGTAAGTTATTTTCTATAAAGTACCTAACGTTGTTCAAACGCACACGCCACCTTTATTGAATGCTGAGGTGACAGGTTTGACAAAAGTCGAAAAGGAATGTTCCTCCGCTGTTACATGACTGAAATAAATTTACAATCCGGTTTTTCCATTATCGAGTTCAAGTTCACAAGACAGTTTAGGTGTGAAGAGGAAAAGTCTAATAGGTATATAAATAATTAAAGGAAATATAGCGTTTGGCAGCTGAACATTTTCTGATTTAAGGTTAAAATAAATATTGGGATAGAGAGGTTAATGACTTTCGTTACAGTTTGTGGAAGAGTTTTTAATATTCTAGCATTTTTGAAGGTTTTAATCGTTTAATCGTGATTAATTAGATTATATTTTTGAATGTGATTTATATAGAATTGTACTAATTTGTGGTTTCTATTTCAGGTTAGTTATCAACCGACAGCATACTTGGCCTGTTTGCCGTAAGTGTTATTACGATTAAACTAAAAATTGTGATTATAGGTCAAAAGGTACTAAGTAATTTATAATATGTCATAAAGCACAGAACAAGGGAAAGGTAACATACAGGAATAGGTTGATATATTTTTCTCTTTGTGAGAGAATGTAATATAACACATGATTTATTAATCGCTTAAACATGCGGATAAAGGGTAACTAATTACCCCATGCTGGTTTTGAGAGTAATATTATGGGTATATAATTATTTCTACATCGAAATCAAATGACTCTATTTGTCGTTAAGAATTGTGGTTCGAGAGATGTAAAATTTATCTTTTAGGTTACGTATCCCAAAAGATTTTAATAGAAGAAGAACCAAAGAAAGTTAGCTTATGTGTTACCATTAAACAATTATGGTAATTGTTGTAGCAAAACAACACTCGGCACTTAACTAGACATATTTTTTAAGAAACAGTCTGTAGTTTCTTGTATAAAGTCAATTGTATTGAAAATCAACATGTTTTCAAATTTTCTCCACGTCATAGAACTAAAAAATATTTTTTTATTTATCAGAAGTTTTGCAGATATATATTTTGATCATCTTTTGTATACATATATACGGTTTACTGCTAAAAAGAATATATTGTATATATATATATATATATATATATCAATGTAATATAAAGATTTATTCACATAAGATAATGAGTCTACATATAACTATGTTTTTATGCAACCCATTTTAAAATTCAGAGCTCAGTTTATTATACA
>JABXWE010024455.1:0-11983 GCA_014611495.1 Limonius californicus | reverse complement strand
GCGAAGTTAATTACTTTTCTTTATACGTAGAGGACGGAATTTTAAAGGAAAAAAGTGCATTGTGCATGTCCCTCAATGTTGATTGTGGAGCCAACAGCATTAAAAAGCGGTGGAACTGCTTAGAGATAAAGTAAAAGTTATCCATTTCACTTGGGACCTTGAAATATAATTTATGTGCTTGGTTTTTCCCAGCTATTTTTGTTAGGATTGATTTTAATTTCTGTGACATTTTACACTTACATAGTTTATTAAGAAAATAACAGTCCATTAAGCAGAAGTAGACTTCGAAGAAGACTTAAAAATAATTATAACGCGACTGATTTTTTGTTGTAAAAGTTTACTTTTTTTTAGTCTTGTTCGCATACATTTAGAGTAAAAAGGAACTTCCTTTCTAGGAGAACGTATGTCCCTCTGAGCAAATTCTTGTTCGAGCGAGTTCCTTTAATCTAGCAAACATACCTTTCAGCGACTTTCCCTTACGACATTTTCATTAGACTGCGTTTATTAAGTTTTGAAATCTTTACTGAAAAAACGATCATAAGAGGTTGAAATTCCCGTTACTGCGTTCATCGTATTGTTTCTATCTAACAGCTTTACTATATATAAAAATATTAGAATTAAAGTAGTGTTTATGAAATAAATACTGGGTTAAATACAAATGCAGACATGTTTTAAACACGAACTCAGACTTATAAAAAATACATCTAAGAACCCGGAGGAATAGTTGGAAGTATGGACAGGACAATCTTTGATAAATACAATTATATATTTAAGCTGGAAAACAGGTGTTTAAAAAAACTTGTCTGTATAGGCTCATGCGAAATTTTAATATTATATAGGTTTATCGATGCTTGTATAACCACATGCATAAACATAAATCTGAGAATACTGATACAGAAACATAAAATTACATAATTTATTACAAGAGAAGCTGGAAATAGGTATTTTTTATTATTTCCTTAGCAACGCTGTACATTGTTACAGTAGGTTTCAGTGGTCGGCCACTACCCTTCCTTCTTTGATGCTTCCTGTCTCGCGAAACCGTTTACAGCCATCTATGCATGTAACATGATTTTCCAAGCATTTTTATATTGAATACATAAAAATGTCGGTAATCTTACGAAAATTACATTTAAATATTATAGATTGCTGTTTCAAAGCGTACACTAACTTGTGATAATCAAATTAGAAGGATCTTGCCTGTTGATTTCCAACGGTTTAAGAAAATAATATTTATTATCCGCAGAGAACGTTTGACAGTTGCTTGTCAAATGTCACATCCTGCGTGAATAACCGACAATCTAACCGCATTGCATATACAGCGTGTATATTCATACAACTCTTTGATGAGTGAAGCAAAACATAATGTTAGGAAATAACCTCCAATTATCCTAATAATGGTTCGAAGAACTGTAGAAAGAAAGAAAAAATAAAAGAACACAAATAAAGTTGGGGTAATCATGTAACCAGGAAGTCGAAAGACAAGATCCGACAAACGATGGATGTCGTCGAAATAGGCTGCACAGCTTCATTTATGAAGCTGAACTAATCAAAGACAAAGTAAGTGTTTCTACACTAACTTGTGATAATCAAATTAGGAGGATCTTGCCTGTTGTTTTCCAACTATTTTGTGTGTAGTTGCAAAGCATAAAGTATAAATAAATATAAGCGGAAAATAATATTTATTATCCGCAGAGAACGTTTGACAGTTGCTTGTCAAATGTCACATCCTGCGTGAATAACCGACACTCTAACCGCATTGCATATACAGCGTTTATATTCATAAAATCAAACAAGATCTATCTTTTATTGCTTTAAAGCAAAACATAGTGTTAAGAAATAACCCCCAATTAACTGTAGAAAGAAAGAAAAAATAAAGAACACAAATAAAGTTGGAGATCATATAAGCAGAGTGTAGAGAGATAAAATCCGACAAGCTGCTATAGAATACAGATCAAAGTAGCGAAGGTATATTGGACGGACACGATAGCAAGATTGTCGGAGCAGCTTTAACCATAATTGCAGAGGAAGAAGACTAGATTATACAAATAATACACTGGAGACTAGAACACACTAGTTGAACCAGTCAAAGACAAACTAAGTGATATAAATTGTGGAATCAGTCAATACTTAGAAGTCACAATCAATCGAATAAACGTAAAATGTGGAAATAAATTTAATAATATCAAATTTCTTTAAAAGTTGTTCGGCTGAATCTTTTCTAAATTTAATATACAAGCTTTGGAAGCTTTTAATTTTCAGAATTAGTTAAACAAACAAAATAATAGATTTATAAAATAAAAGAAAATACCTACTCGTTAACTTAAGAACATTTAGAAATGTTAAAATGTTTAGAAAACGCATGGGTGATATAAGAACATATTTTGTTAGAGTTCTATATTTAAATGCTAAATTTTTACAAAAAACATTTTATTTTTAATGGTTCTTCTATAATAACAGTTGATTCAAATATTACACTCCGTCGATGTATCATTTTTGTATTCGGTCAGTATTACCAAAAAACATGCAGTGATTTACCATTTCAAGCAAAAGGGTTGGCAATAGTAGCGTCTGCTTTCTGTCTAACTTTTCTATCGACAGTTGTTTTTATAGACAACTAAACGTTCGACCGGTTCCAAAGCAACAATTAATAGAAAAAAAATAGACATAAAGATCGGTAAGTCATACTTTTTTATAATAATTTAATTGAAGGTATTTTTGATTTTAAATATTTTCGAATATCCCATAACTATAATATTTTGTTAATTTATGGACAAAATTTTAGTGGCAATATCCGTTGTAATTGCAGACCAAAATAAAAAGCCGTTGATGGCTTTCCCAAAGATTTAATTAAAATCATTAGGGACACATGTCAAACGGTTACTTAATCTTTAATAACCATACATTTTCAAAGCTTTTTACGTCCTTGGCGGGATATGCAAACAGAACATATTCTTTCTGTGTTACAAAATCAAATTCGTTTTTTACACTTGCTTCTATACTCAACTTAATTAATTAAATTAGTGTGACAAATAAAGTAGTCCACAAGTTATAATAAATTGTTGATGTTGGGTTGGTTATTATTTTGGAATTTGTAGCAATCCGTTAATGGAATAATGAGCGACCGTATTAGCTTAAAATAAACAAATATGTCCCAAAAATATATGGTTTTCATTAATTCTTGACTAGATTTTTTTAATAATTTTAATAATTCTGATAAAATTAGGTTAGTTACCCAGAAGAAACTTTCTAGTTACATATCACAAGAACTTTAATTAATTTTTATGTTGTGTATGTTCATGTTTAAAACCGTAGATCTGCTTAATAAAAAAAAGTCATTCACACTAAAGAACATTTTTTGCTGTTGTTTTTGTTGAAACTGAAATGTTGGGGGCCCTAAATATGCGCATAATAATTATTAAAGCTATCTTACTTTGAATTTGTTTAATGTATAATTTCAAACTGAGTTTGCTGCTGTTAACAAGAGCAACTGGTTGATATGATAATAATTTGCTTGTTGAAAGATACTTAGCTACGCTTATTTAACATTTAATGATGCATATAGGCGATTGATAATTAGTGTATTACATGCATTCAAGTTTATTAATTATGCCGGGCGTGTAATTGATAACTAAACTGATCTACATCATTCATTCTAAGCAAACCTTTCATTTTATGTTAAATAAAGTTCAAACTTGTACATTTTTATGGAGAAAACCCATAACCAGAGGTAGATTATTCAGTCACCGACTTGTTATGTAAACTTTTGCCAATTTTCTTTAAACAACAAAATCACACTATTGCGGTTTCAAAGTGGGTGCGTTAAAAATTCTTTCTGAAAGGACAATCACCCAGTTACAACATTGAATGGATTACACCGTGCTTAGTAACACAGAAATAAACGCGATCCCAAAATGCCATCGTAAATTATGATCTCCGTCGTAAAATTACTATCTTTAGAGGCAGAAGGTTTTTTGTGCTAAAACAAAAAAGGTGTTAATTATGAGACGTTATATTGCTGAAAATTAATTTTTCCAAATAATAGTAATTATTATGATCTTTTATGATGTAGTTCCTGTACGTTAAGTTGACGCAAAGTTCAATAGCGGTATCTTGTTTACTCTGCAAGTTTTCTGTGCGTAGGGAATTTGAGTGTGATTGATCAAACCAATTGTATTGAACAATAATTGCACAAAATAATTTTGAATCTGTACCAATTTTATTAAAGCTTTGCATTTTTTTTAGATGGATAAGTATGGGAAAGACAAGTAATCGTGGTAGGTATCATAAACTGGTTAATGAACACCATTAGACCATTTAAAGTAAAGTGAATGGAGATCACTTACTTTACAGTACATTGTTTCTATTTTTATGGGCTCTAGAAATATCGATCTTTTCATTTTGTGTTACACATTTATACGGCGGTTATAGTTACATTCACATTTTTCCTAATGTAAAAAGCTTTTCTAAAATGAAAACATAATTTTTCCAAGGATGAGTTTCAAAATAATAAGTGTACAATTGCCCATCTAAAAAAGCTACAAGAGAATAGGAAGTACAGTATTCCAATCATACAAGCTTCAACAAATTTCTGGTTTATATATTACTATCGTCACGAGAAACCTTAGAAACAGATACCGTGCGATACAACAAAAAATCATTTAGAATAGGCCACCGATGAATGTTAACATTACTTTTTGTCAACTTACCGCTAGATAACAGTTTTGGTTTGTGTAAATTTGAGTGTATATTGTTGTTCTTGAGTAGTTCCTATTTTGATTTGTATTTAAATTGACATATAAATCGCATGGAAGAAATTAGATGGCCACACAAAATTTGGAAATGGTTCCCTGTCGCACGAAGGAAGAGAGGTCGACCCCGAAGAACCTGGAGGCAAGCAGCGCAATGTCAAGTAGGCAGTTAACCCAGGAAGACACTCAACACAGAAAACTTTGGAATATTGTATGCGGGAAACGACGAATATTGTAGCAATCCCCCTATATATATTGCTGTGATATTATAATGGGAGGTTTAAATGCTAATTGGGATTCACCTTTGAATCGCCGTCGGGGCAAGATGTGTTTCCATGTCAAAATAATATCCTTCGCCGCCGGCCAACGAGTACTAAATTTTTGAAAAATTGGAGATTGTTGTTTTGGTTTTGGTTGTTTATTTTGAAAATGTCATAAAAATTGTAATATTGAAAGGGGAGAATAGAGCATCATAAAATGAAATGTGAGTTTTAATCATCGTTAATGGAAATGGAAAAGTACGGCATGTTGGGAACAGACGGCAGTGCACGGTAGGCAGAACCAGCCTGGCGGAGAGGAGTGCGGTCTGTGTACTGGTGGAGTAGCAGTCCAGGGGCATTTTTGCATGCTTAACATCTATGTAAAGGTTGGTGCAGATAAAACATGAACTAATTTCGGTGACAGTAAAACCTAGTGAGAGTGGTAAAAATTTGCGCGTGTTAATATTATTTTTTGAACGTTTTAACTTTTTAAACGAGTCGAGGCCACGAATGGGGACATTTCCCTAATTTCCTGAGATGACAGTTTTGTGTTCGGGCTAGTTGGCGTTAGTTTTAAACCATGACTTATATATATATAAATTCTCCTGTAAACTGATTTTAATATCTAAATGCATTGTAGAACTCCACGGAAAAATCAATTTAATTAGTTACTAAATTGGAGAAATGGAAACTAGAATTTAGTTAAACGTTAAAGAGATGGATAAAGAGCTGACGAATATCAACAGAATCCACACTATACCTATGTGAAAACTAATAGGCATTTAGCCTACTATAAAAGAAGACGAAGATAATTAAAAGTTTTGAAAAAACATTCAACAACGCAAACAGGAGAGTGTTTTATTGTCCTTAACCGGAAGATAGGCATTTTGAGCATTTACTCATCATGCATTAATATTCTACATTTCACCATTTATGTTTAAGTTGCCATAGCGCGTTTCATAGGTTTTTCTTCTCGTTTAATGCATGGTGTTTGTCCTGCTTTCACATAATATGACTTTTGCCATGGCTATCAAACTAAACTTGATATTCATTAAATTAACGCTAAAAATGTATATGTGCAATTGCAATACAATCTCTCTAACAACTTCAAGTTTTATTTGTTCTTTAAACAAATCCCTACTTAATTATTGAAATTTACTTAACAATTTTCTTTATTTTGGACAAAGGAAACAACATTTATTGCATTTTTATGACTGTTGATGCAGTGATGCTTTTGTTCTATTACCATTCTCAAAACCAAGATAATTGAGGAAAGTTACTATAATTTAAACAAAATCGGTTACTTTGTGTAGTGGACGATGGTAATTGACGTTACTTACGCAAAAAAGTACTCTCTCATCCATTAAACTAGGGCGTCAGTATCAATACTTTAGTAAAAACTCTAAATCTGCTGGTAAACGTTCTTTGCTAAACACATTCTATCGCATTAATATTCTGTAATTATGTATTTTGTCAATTGATTAGATTGTTCCCTTTATGAAGGCATTCCTGATTAGATTGCGTCAGGTACAGGTTCAGTTAAGCCAGATTACGCATTCCAGCAAGTAAAGAGCCATTTTTTTACAACGGAAGTTACATAAACAATTCGTAATTTTAGGACGAATTTGAAGATATTTTCAGTTATTGCTAGCTGGCTCAAAGTGACCTGATCGAACTGGGGTCATCCCGCTCCGACCTGCTGATAGATACGGTTGAACTACAAGTATATTTTAGAACAACAATAGTAATATCAGACAGCTTGACACTTCAATCCTTTTTGTAGAAAAATCGTTAAATTGAATTCCACTTGTAGTTGGTAACATGAATATTTTGCAAGACATTTTATGATTAATTTTAGTAGCGTTTGTATCATTATAATTGGCTAGGAAATATGTACAACAAGCTTTCTACCTTAACGTTGAGGAGAAACACGTGGCAGAGAAAAGGCCGATGTCCAGCAGTGGGACGGAAAGGCGGTTGATGATGACTCGCATATATATTTCATGTTAAATGTAACTCATTGATTTTGGAAACGGCCGTTTCTTCACACGTGTTTTTTGTAAAGGGTCTGTCCTTTACAAGTAGACCTACTTTATGAGGGCTACGAACATAAAATAAACATCAACTTTCATATATAATCAATGGAATTGTAAGACAACTATCCACTCGGTAGATGAATTTCATATTTCTATATTTAAAACATTCCTTTTCAGCGTTTTCTTTCAGCTATTTATTTCAACTAAATAGGTTAACAATATGCTTTTAAATTATTTGATCTCAAGTATGTAAGATATTCAATGACAGCAGTCTTTAACGCGGTCTGTTACTATGGTAAATAGTTGGGTTGGTTTAGTCCATTACCTTGTTAATTTATTGCATGTTTGTTGACATTCGTGTTGTTTCTAAAAATGGGATGCACGTGCAGTAGATTCTCACGATCAAACACCCACTTTTTGGCCTATAAAAGCAGAAGTAAGTTGTTCTGAAGGGATTTTTAATCTAAACGTCAAGAAGCCAGTTCCTTTACAAGTTTTCTTAACCCTTCACTTGCCCAGCGCTTTGAGGTATCTCGACAGCTTACGTGCCTCCCTTGACGCTTGCGCTTTGAGGTATCTCAGCTGCAGCGTCAAGCTCCATTAACCATTCATCTGCCCAGCGCTTTGAGGTATCTCAGCAGCTTACGGATTTCCCCTTGACGACTGCGTTTTGAGGTAGGTCTGCTACAACGTCAAGTGCCATTAACCATTCACTTGCCCAGTGCTTTGAGATATCTCTACAGCTTACGGGCCTGGCTGGACGATTGCGCTTTGAGGTATATCAGCTGCAGCGTCAAGTTCCACTAACCATTCACCTGCCCAGCGCTTTGAGGTATCTCAGCAGCTTACGGGTTTCCCTTTGACGATTGCGCTTTGAGGTATTTCAGCTGCAGCACCAACTTCCACTAATCATTCACCTGCCCAGCGCTTTGAGGTATCACGGCAGTTTACCTTCCTTGATAATTGGACTTCAGGGTATCTCAGCTGTAGCGTCAAGTTCCATTAACCATTCACCTGCCCAACACTTAGAGGTATCTCAGAAGCTTGCGGGTTTTCGTTGACGAGTGTGCTTCGAGGTATCTCCGCTGCAGCTTCAATTTCCATTAACCATTCACCTGCCCAGCACTTTGAAGTATCTCAGCAGCTTACGGGTTTCCCCTTAACGATTGCACTTCGAGGTATCTCAGTTGCAGCGTCAAGTACTATTAACAATTCATCTACCCAGCGCTTACGAGTTTCCCCTTGACGATTGCGCTTCGAGGTATCTCAGCTGTAGGGTCAAGTTCCATTAACCATTCAACTGCCCAGCGCTTTGAGGTATCTCAGCAGCTTAGGGGCCTCCCTTGATGATTGCACATCGAAGTATCTCAGCTGCAGCTTCAAGTTCCTTAATCCTTGCATCTTCAGAAAACCATCCTGTACACAGGCCTATAACTTGATCTTTATTCTTTTGTTTTATAAAGGAAACAGTTTAAATCTCCAAAGGAAATCGTTTCAGTTGAAATTACATTGCGCTATCCTGGCTAAGGTTTCTTGGAGTTTCCTAGCCTGAACAGGTGAATACCGGGGGTAGTTTATTTGCACTATCGGCAGTTGATATTTAAGTTAATAAAAGTATTAAACCTCTCTGGTACTTTATTTCCCGCATTCGGCTCAACTATCCTAGATTCGCACCTAAGAAGATCACCACGAGTCAGACGAATAAAAGATAAACACAACACGTGCGTACGTACGTAACCTTAAAATAGTTTACCGAAGCAAGTACTAATAGACGTTGTAGGGGGTCTCGGTATCTAAAATTTAGGCCAAAACAGAGAAGTTGGTAAAGTGGAGTGTAGGATCTCAAAAGGGTGTAGAGTTCATGAGTTTGGAAAGATTGCGCAGCAACACCGAAAGTATGGTGCTTAATTATTGTTGAATAGAATAAGCTGATGTTTACTTAGGTATTTGCTATATGTAAGGTGGTATATGCTGTAACTATTATATGAAACTGTAGATAATGCTTTTGTTTTTGATACTTCAGCACTGTTGGTAATATAATTATTGTATATTATGAATTTTAGGACCCTTAGAGCTTGCTTGTTCTTTATTGAAGGTCGAGAGAACCTAATGGTTGGGGATCAGCGTACCCACTAACGGCCGTTTTAATGGTCTTGGAGGGTTGGTATTCCAACGTGATTATTCGACCCGACCTTGACTTGGTTAACAGAGTGGTAGTCACTCATTTCTTCATTGTGAATTGCAAAGTGGCCCGTGGCGAGCCCCTCCTTTAGCCTTTTCCTTATGTTCACAGACTTAAGCTAGCGGGGGTGGCTCGGATGTTCACAATCATATGGGTTTGCGCTTCGACTGGTGGTAATATGCAGGTTAGGTACATCAGATAAAAACCACTAAAATACCCCAGGCCAGAATCACTAGAGATCGTCCTGCACTGCGGCTTTTTTATTTTGAAGTTATATTGCCACTAGTCCAAAAAATTAAAAAACAATTTTTATCTAACTTAAACTAACTAAATGGTTATGTTACGAATTCACCCACCGGTGTCCTCCCAGTTCTATTATGCAACGCTTTATTGGTGTGGTATCACTTCATTTTAGCTCTGCTCCTTTCATTTATACTTTCACGTCTCTTTACACTAGCTCAAATGGTTTTGTTTCTTCAGCCTTTTCACTAGATCTATAGGTGATCATGAAGCCTGGTCGCGTGCTTCCGGGCAAGGTTTCTCATTTCATCTGTCGCGGTTTTTATCCCTAGATCCCTGTGGATATCAGTGCTTCTGGCTTATCAGGGCACATCTACAATTCTCTTCAGCACTTTATTCTGGTAATTTTGAATTTAGTTGGCGCATCCCAAAGTTGACAACCGTGTATCCATACCAATTTTACAGGAGTAACTTGTGATATATTGAACGTTGTTAGTTTCTTCCCAGTAGCCAATACATTTTCCTCTATTTTATATTTAGTTGTCTTTTCTTTTTATATCCTCTTTCAAGCGTAATTTGGCATCATTCCGAGATACTTGGCTGTATTGCGAAGTCTCCTCCAACGATAAATCGTCCTAAGCTTTGTAACAAGGTTGAATAGATTTTTTTAAATGTGCCTTGGTGGGCAGTAATCTTTTGTCCTCCTGTTTTGATAGCTATAGCTTGTATCTGTTTCGTATTTGCTTTCTTCGTAGTTTTATTTTATGTTTTCTTTGATTATTACTGCACTTCCTTCTCTAGCAGTGATTTGTGGATGTATGGTGTGGTAGGTTTTATATCTTTTAAATTTTATGTAATCCGACGCCTGAAAGGGCAGAAAGAACCGTGAAAGAAGAAGAAGAAATTTTAAATAATGTTTGTTTTTGTTGAAATGCATTATCTTCTAGATGCTTCGTAGGCACCACGAAGGGATACCCAACCCCTTTAAATATGTTGTGTAGAAAGTGTATGTAGTAATGAATTCTCGCTTGTTTTCTACGTTTTGCTAGTGTGTGCTGCAATTGGAGCCGACTGTTTGTGTGTTTACTTTACGAGTACATCTCGTACAAGCTGTAATGAAGCGAGACCACAAGCATCGAGCCTGTATACAAACTCTATTTTGAAGGCCTACTACTTACCAGTGAGTACTTTAATAGTTAATTATTAATGTTTAGAGTATTTAAAAATGTCCACGCCCGTCCCGGCGAAAACTTCATCAGACACTTGAACAAACATCGATTTCTTCATTGCAGACATTTTGTACATAACACTGTTTGTGTAATTAATATTTACGATAAAATTGTGACGTTTCCGTACTTTTGGATACTAAATTATATCAACTAATTAATTGACATTTTAACTAAACTATAAGAAGTATAACAGGTCCAGAAACATCGGCTTTTACGTGACTATTTTGGCCGGAACGACAATGGTAAATTATCGACGTACTTCTACCAAGAGCTACTTCTCTAAAAAAGAAGTACAAGACACTTGAAACAGTAGGTCCCCTATGTTTGTCCACATTACTTTACACAAATACCACAATCATAGAAGAGGGCCACCACACTCTTTCAAGGCTGGAAACATATGAAAAAAGAAAATAAAATGCAAGCTACAGCACCCACAACAATAATAAAAGTGAGTCTGGACGTGTTGAGGTGGGAACCGAACCCGCGAATTAATTACCATTAATTACGGGATTGCGAAACGGACATAAAAAGAGCCGAACCTACGCTAGGCAGTACAATGCGAATGTTCGCACGCAAAAAGCTAGCAAAATATAAATGTAGACCACGTGGTGAAGCAACATAACCACGGTATGAGCCGCGCCGCACATTATGGCTAACGTGCGTGTCAATCTAGTCAATCACGGGCTAGATTGACGGTTTTCGATCTGGCAAATCGCGTTGAGATAAGTTTAAAAGTTAGAATGCCTTCGATGTATTCAGATCATGTCAATCATTACAATAAATTAGTTCGATCGATCACAGCCGCTCATTTTTTGTGCAACTTCATTATGGTTAGCTGGTGTTGCAGGAATTTTAAGATGATTTTAATTACTACCGAAACCGGGCTGATCAGTTGCGAAAATGCACTATTTACAATTATTTAAATGATGTTTGTCCATTAATAACTATTTTATTAAGTTCATTTTGAAACACTAATATAAAATGATGCAATTTTATTAGCACTTTGGAATTTTTTGTGGTGTGTGTGTTTTTTAACTTTAAAAGAATGATAGTATGCGCTTTATACTGCTGTGACGAAATTTACTAGACGGTATGAAAATTAATAACTCTGTTCCCCTGGTTATTAAATACATTTAACAATTTGTTATGTGATTTTAGAATTTGCCGCTACACTTTGGCAGTTCCGTGATTTCTTTGCCGCTTCGTAGAAATTAGTATCGCTGTTTAATTAAATTCTTATTTTGGTTACTATTTTCGGTATTTTGTTTTGTCTTTCTTAGCTCAA
>JABXWE010024454.1:0-53241 GCA_014611495.1 Limonius californicus | reverse complement strand
ACGCTGTTATTAATATTTCTAAAAATAGAACAATTTATAGCTAGAAATCCTACAAATGTCAATAACTTAATACTTAAATAATTAAAAATGCCAAGGAAATGCTTATTCGGAAAACGAATTCAGATTCTTTTGTAGAACAAATTGTGTTCTGTTACCTGTTCCTCTCATTGAAACAGAAAAATTAGCTAAAACTCCAGGAATTTTTCTGTTGCTGCGCGTTCGAAAAACATTTAATTTCTCGGAAGCTGAAATAAATTTGCTAAGCAAACAATTGAAGTAGCATTATCACAGATTCCAGATAAAAAATGTAAATATTTTGAAATTGCTCTGCGTGATTCTATTATTTCTCTCTGGATTGTGCTGCCGTCTACAGGCGAAACGTGGAATTGTCCAAGTTCATACCGAGTCGAGGTTGCTCGCCTCATTCGCCAACAAAACGTTGAATGGTTTGTACGCGATGCGAGCGTAAGTTTTACGATCAAACTCGCGAGTAAAAATTATTTACGAAAAATCTGTCAGAATTAATTTAAAAAAATTATTGCCGTTGTTATCAACATGCTGAAAAATAATTGACGTATAGTGAGCTACAGAATTGTAATTTTGAAATACTGGAAAAATAGTTTGAACCTGTGATGTGAGGTGGTCGAGGTCATTTTTGTCCTAAAATCAAAAAATCAAACCATATTAATTTAACTAAATTGGGGATAATTAAAATTTAGAGAAAAAAAAACAAAAACAAGTTGAACTCGCATCAGCTGTCCGTGTTAGTGGCGTGCGCGCGCATGCAGTTTCCTCCACCACTCTAGGAGGGGGTGAAACAGCTGAGCATCGGATACAAACCTAAAACACAAGTTTGCTCGTGTCAGTCGCGTTGTTATCGTCGTTGGCGTTGGCAATCGCTATGCTAAGTAAATTGAGGTGCTGAAAGCACTTGCGAGACTTAGTCAAAAATTTTCTTGAACCCGTAGTGTCTTGACACGTTAGTGAGGAGTGAAGTGTGTTGTTTTTTTTGTTGTGGATACCATGGTGCCCCAGCAGAGTTTGGATGACAGATCGGACAGTCCCACCAGCAGTGGACTGCCCGTGTTTGGCTCCCAGCTGATTGACAAAAATTCGGCAACCCCCTATTCGGATGCCACTCAGGTAGGCGTGTTTCTGTGAAGTGCTTGAGTGCATAAAAAATATTTGTGCTTGTATAAATTTTTGTGCTAATGGCGAACTTTAAAAATTTCTCGAACCCCACCGTGTTAAAAATTTTCCCACTAGGGTAGGGTCTTCGGAACGTATCTACACTTGTACGTGGAACAAGAAAACTTGAATATCACAAAATTTTGTGTTAAACCAATGGCCACGAACTTATGAGAATTCGCCCCGTCGTGTTGAAATATTTTCGAATCATTTGCTGGGAACTTTGTAGGGACTCGGGGTATTACAATGTACCTACCTAATGTAAAACAACGAAGAAAATTTTAAAAATATAATATTTTGACTTGTGTAGGCGAACGTCGAGAAATATAAGAATTTTGATTTGCCTGCCTCCACGTGTTTAACTGGCCTCGAAAAAAAAAATACGGATGGAAATTGAAGGGAAGTTTGGGAAAATATTCCAAGTGGAAAGTGATTGCGACTTTACTTGTGTTATAGGATTTTGGGAAAATCTGACGAATCTCCAAATGCTTCAAAAATCACCAGAAGGTATATTACACTGGGTGAAACTTTATCTACCCCACGTGTTTGCTTTTATAAAGAAAATTGGAAAATTTTATTAGAAGTTGTTTTTAGGTACTATATCGAAAGTTTACTTTTATAGGGAAAAGGTATCCAAATCGGCTATATCGAAAGTGTGAGGTACACCATATTACCAAAATCAAATCAAAAATAATCTTGTCGAATTGTATCTACGTCAGATGCCAAAATGAATATTTTCTCGGGCGACCGTTGTCGATCCTTGCGAAAAAAACAGATTTATTTTCAACATAAAAATCAAAAATTCCGTTCCGACAAGACACAAGTGATGGGACCAACATTAATTGTAAAGCAAGTGTACGAAAGCAACAGGAAATGCCGAAACTGCATCAACTTCATTATTTACATTTTCGAACTAAATATAGAACGCCACGCGCGTTGTTCATAAATCACTTCAATAACGTATTAAAGTGCCAGCAGATATGTTTAAGAAAATTGACCTTCGCAGCTCCACGTGAAAAATTAAAATTTTACTGCACCTGCGTTGGGCCAAATTAAAATTCCGAGCACGTGGACCACCAACTTTTAGGAAGTATCCGGCAAAATATCCGCGACGAAAATTGGAAGGTCAAAAAGTCTGGGAAGTTCTAGAAAAAACGTGTTGACGTAAAAGTGAAAAATTGGCCGTGCACGCTTTGATCCAGTTAGAATTGGAAGTGTTTCAAAAACGTAAGATTTTGTATTTTCCCATTACGTTACAATTGATCAAAATTATTTTTTTTGGCAGAGTGCGTGGTGAAAATATGTCTGATGTTTCCAGACTAACGTAACTCGAAATTATGGAAATTATGCGAACGAAAATGGGGAAAAATGTAATTTCAATTTTAGAAAATTTCTGAAGAAATTTAATCCAGTAGAAAATAATGTGTTGCGCTAAAATTAAGGAAAATAAAGGATAATTCAGTCGGATAATTTTTCCAAAAACTTACGAGTGAAATGAACGAAAATTTAAATTTTGTAATATTTGTTTATAAATACGAGTCAAATATTAAAAAGTCATATTCGATGATTTTTCACTCAAATATCAGGACTATTAACTAATTTTAAATAGAAAAAGTTAACAGAATTTTCCTGAACTCAACAAACCCTCAACTTTGTTTTCGAAAAAACATATCCATTCACAAACCTATTTTTTCCATATTATTTTTATAACTGTTAAGTTTCTACAAAATATAGTTAAATGTAAGTATTTACCCCATTGAAGATATTACGCTACGATAAATATCTGTTTTTTAAACTAGAGAGATCGTTGGCGACATTCCTTCCTTGTTGGGTAAGTCGAAAATTAGTGAAATGGCAAAATATTCCCAAAAATTGCGTTTGTTTTTATGAGAAAAGCTCAATTTTTCCAAAGCGAATACGTGGAGGTCGGAAGTCTTAACAGATATAGAACCGATTCGCTATCTTAACCAAGCAGATTAGGTTCAGTCACGTGTGTATTTTTCGTGGAAAACTCTCCTATTGTAATAATGGAAATACAAAGCCACCCCAGAAAATCTTTTTTCTGGGTAGAGCTCTTTCGCCGCAATTGTCACGCCTATTAGTAAAATTACAGGAAAATCAGGCATTTTCTAAAAATTATTCAAAAGCGTGCTTTTAAATCTGGCTTTTTCTTAGAAAAATTCCCGGCAGTTAGAAGAAAATAAAGTCGTCAGAACTTTTTGGGTAAGAAGAGTTTTTGAACTGTCGTTTGAAAAAGTATATTTTTCCAATTGAATGATGTAGTACTTGTCTCTGATAGCATTTACTTAATTTTCTCCAGAAATTGTTATAATGTAATTCAATTAAGGAAAATAATGTTGTTCGAGGAGGATCAACTCTATTTCAAATAAGATGTACTTATAGGTTTGGACGTTTAAAAATCCTTAGTATCATTAGTAAGTTGTTCAGGGAAATTTTTTTCGAAATTAATTATACTTATATTAGAAACAAAAAACAATTTTTCTGTCGCAAATCTTTTATTTCTGCCCAATTGATAGGAATAATAACATTCATAGTTCATAAAAAATCAGTACCGATATCATCTACAATCTAGATATATCAAAATTTTGCTAACAAGTCCGAAGGTTCGTGGAAATGCCGACGGATATTTTAAAACTAATAACAGGGAATTGCCGAAAACGAGAACTCCGGGAAAGTCGGGGAGAAATAAACGTAATTTTCATGAAACTCCAGTAGCAGCAGCTTTTTTGCATGAGTTGTTGCGTCTAGTTCGTCCGCTTCTTACTTTCGGTCGCGAAGGTTGCCAATTTTTCGCACGTGTGCATTTCAGACAGGGAGAGTGAAATGACATAGCTATTTTCTCTATCTGATTTAAAATTTAATGTAACAAGGTGGATCCGGAGCGCTCACGGAAAAGGGAATTGTATAAATCTGTATCTCAGGATGCGTGTTACACCCAGCTCGGGGCTTAAACTTGACGCCGCCGCGCAAAAACAGCGTAAATTTTAAATGAAAACGGCGAAATTGTGCCTGAAATTCCGCGGCCGGAATTAGGAACAAAACGCCGAAATTGGGGTTGTGTTGCTGGGTCTAAATCGCGGATGAACGAAGCAAAACTAATCTTCCAATTTCCACTCCACCAAACTTCCAAAATAACTCGCTCTGACGACCTTTTTATTCCCTCGATATTCAAAATATAAATAATCGCGAATGGGCTCGGAAAACGACACGGGAAAGTACTCAGTGATACAATCGTTGCGTTTTCTTGCACAAGCCACAGCCGAAATCCCCTTTACCTTTGCTCGTAATGAAAGGTGATTTGGCGATTTGCACAAAGTTCATTAGTCAGACACAACCGGGAACTTTCTCGAAGCGAATTTTTTTACTTTTGATTTTTGTTCGCTAGGGAAGGGGAAATCTCGAGCCCGGCTCAGTTTTAACCAGAAAACCAGGTTCGAACCGTAAATTAACAGCAATTTTTAATTAAGGTAATGAAGAAACCAAAGCTATTTCAAGAGCCGAGGCCGAAATTCAATTAAACTAATTTCGGGTCAAAAAATCAATTAAACTAATTTACGACTTGTAATAAAAGCATACTAAAGTTTAAACTTGACGTCAAATTGGTACCTGGACGCTTTTTTGCTCAAGATTGTGCAAAAAATTAGCATTGACCATGAAACACTTGTGGAATTTACCCAATGCTGATTGTTTTATGACGAAAAACTGCGATAATCCCAATTTGCCTTAAAAAAATTGATGGACTAATAAAGAGTCGATCGCTGCTAAATTAACGCGTTTGAAGAAAACCGAAAACAAATTTTAACAACTTTTTTGACCATGTTTCTATGCCTCATTGTAAAATGAAATCAATTGACAGTTGCTGATACTGAACAGGGATAGAGGAAGTCAGGGGAAGTCTTTAAAGAAATTATGAGATGTTTGAACAACCTTAACCGCATTTTTTTAATTAGTAATCCTTGCAAAACTATAAATTTTTCGCCGTCGCTCAATTAGTTTCTCCCGTTCGAGATATTAAAACGATGGACAGTGAACTGTTTGTTAAACACCACAAGTGCAGGAGCTCTCTTAAAGCAAATCATAAGACAATAGTAACGCCCGTTTTTCTTTGCAAAAATAGCCTAACCGTCTGTTTTTGAATATGACAGTGACAACAACTATATGTGTATAAATATTTAGGTGGGCCAATGATTGCTCTCAGACCGGACTCTTAAATTTACACAATGCATTCGGCGAAGTCTCCGAGCTACGCGTCCCCAGAAATTCCTAAAATTCAAGCTCGTGAGAATTTCGGGTCGTCATAACTCGCTCCGTCCAAAAATGATTAATTAGTTTAGGAAGATCAACAAGCCGCCATGCCAACAAAGCTCTCAAACTAGAATGACCCCAAAAAACGAATTGCCCCGGCAACGAACGCGAAATCCCAAAGAATCCACCAACAATTTAAAAACGTACATGCCCAAAATAACGAGGTCCCTTTATTAAACTGTGTATTATTTTTCTCGTCATAATTGCCCCCGAGGGATGTACCATGGGCTGGTTGTTTGATTGATTTTGTTTCCTATTAAACCAAAAATATTATTTGGCTGGAGGTTACAATATCCGAAGCAGTGGCGTACTATCAAAATAGGAAATGATTTCAAGTAATTAATTTTTGCGCAAACCATTGATGTAATAATGTACAATATCAGCGCGGTAGCGGAACAATTAATGTATAAGCGTGTACTATTTTTTATACCTATATATAATACCAATCTTAGTTCCGCATAAACATAAACCAGTACATGGGTATTTTTGGATTTGTTGTCGAACTTCATTCTGTGACGGTATATCCAAATATGTAATATTACACGTGCGCCATTGTGTAAAGCCAGTACTTCACTAGTTCACATATTTAACCACAGCTGCAGGTCTAAAAATGTAATAGGGTCCGGAGTAGTTTTTTGTCGGATTAATTAAATCCGAGCAAGCCCAACCTGGTCGGATTTGTTGTAGCAAACTCATTCTAACGCACGAGTATGACAGCAGCAGCAGCAGCAAGAGCAACAGCGATCAGCTGAGGTGCTTGGCTTTGTTCAAGGTCTATGAGTCAGTCGTACGGGCCGCACTCTCACTCGTAGCAGATACAGCTGTCGTAAAAATTTAGTAATTGTAACCTTTAGTGTCCGGAACTACTGTTTGAGTTGGATTGACCTTGACAAATAATAAATTACTGTTTTAGAGCACGTAATGTTTCGCTTTTTTCTTAGGCATGCTTTTTCCTTCTGCTTCCAATTATGGTATACGTATTGTTGGAATGATACGGAATGACCATGAAAACAACGTTTTGGACATGGTTTTGGCATCGAAGAAATAGGATTCGTGGTGGTTATTTCATTTCCCCCAAGAAACTGATTTGAATCCTACCTCCATTATAGGTTTGCTAACCTGACGTCGTTTGGTTAGGTAAAAAACTTTTGGCCACGATTTTGTATGAACTAGAGAAAGTCCACTTAACAAAGTTTGGGTCATTAAATGTCGAAAGTTCAGATTTTATTGAATTTGTATGTTGTCCTCTCCGAAACGTATATTTACATGATGAATTCTAGTTAGTTTTTTTGCTTAAATTGATCATCAAGGTAACGGCAGAATTCAAACTAGCCTTTTTCAATCCAAAAAGGCAAAGTTCTGTCCAAAAATTATTACTGAATAATATATCAACTGTAAAATGGATACTTAACACAGCTATAAAGTGTGGACAAAATAGGTTTCCCAAATTTCTCTATGTCAGTCTTGTTTACATGGATTTTTTTGCATAAATTGAAACCAGCGCTAGAATGGATAAATGAACAAACATGCCCCTTTTAGGTATAAATAATCAATAATTACAATTTTGATGAAATTCAAATCTCTGTCAAAGTATTACATTTAAAATTCACTGTTTTTTTTTCATTGTGTAGGGCGAATTCTCCTGAGAGTTAATTTTTTTAACCTTAAGTACTTTTAAGTACCTCCTAGAGAAACTTCTTTGATCACAAATTGTGATACTTTCTCATTAAATATCATTTATATCATAAAATTGTGTAATTCGTGATGTTTGTTTTCTTGCCTTTTGTTAGTAAAATTGTTTGAAAATATCCCGATCAAGTTGTTGCCAGTACAGTCTTGAAGAAGAATTTCAGTTAGAATATCTCGTAAACATCAACTAACGCAATGGAAACTATTTGTCTCCTAAAATCAAATTTTAAAGGTTGTTATTTGACATAATTAATTCAGATTTGTCTTTGCCATATTTTGCGTCATTGCCATTTACTTTTTTTAGGACTTTGCGAAGGTACTAAATTAGGTAGGTTAGTTGCCTAGGGCTAAAATTTTGGAAGTGGTTTAATAGTGACCAAGTATTCGAAGTGCCCTCCCAAAGAAACCGATAAGAGCGGTTTTGTAACCAAGGCTTTACGATCGACTTGTTGCAGATGGCTTAGCCAAAATTTAAAAAAATACAACCGCGAACAAATCTTAATGATGGGGACAAAAAATAGTGCAAACACCCAACCCCTTTTATCTGTAACGAGAGTTAGATATCTTTAAAATGACTGGAAAGGACATGAAGGTTAACTCATAAATCGCATTATAAAGTGTCATAATGTGCAATTGTTGCGGTAATTTTTCGTTGCCGACTGGGAAAACAACGGGAAAAACAGAAATTACATTCCCACTCTGATTGCTTTATGATTGCAAAGCTACATGTCATTAGCTGGTGCTCGAACCGATGTGGGTAGTACAGACGTCCTTAAAAATTATTATCCACGCCATTTGTTACTTATTTATAGTATTTGTTTGATTGTGTTTGATAACCGATCCTGATTACAATACTGCACTGACGTTAATGCCGGTCAATATTTGAGCACGTGTTCTCGTAAGCAACATAGCCTTTCAAAAAGCAATTAGAAAAAATATTCCCCGAGTCATGCTTCCTTCTGTTAACACACGATTTTCCCGCAGCGGTGGAATATTCCGACAGATTATAACTTCGGTATTGCGCCTCGCGATTATTTTGCACATTTGAAGTGCGTTTGAACCTCTGGAAAGGTCGCTGGTTCGTGAAACTCCTGATTTGTTTTTAACTTCCTGCCCATCATCGCAAAACACTGTTATTATTAACGTTAATGCCCACAAAACGACATTATTTCGAATATGTGCTCACCCGGGGACGGCGAACAAGAGATCAATGCCCCAGTAATAGAATTATATACCAACTATAAAGAAGATAATTGATTTGTCAGCGCGGCAGGCATCCACGACTTTTTATAATTAAGGTGGCTTCACACGGCTCGAAATAATTTGCGCTTTTATATGTGCATTATTAATATGCCCAATTTTCGTATTCGATAATTAAAACGGCTCGGCGTGCTAGGTCGCAACTTGAAGCCGCGGATTAGTTCGTGATTAATAGATATGATAAAATAAATCAAGAAAGAACAAACAGGGTTATCGAAGCTTCAATCAACAATGAGTAATTTTTAATTTTTTACATGACGTAATGCTCGACTTCGCTATCAGAATTACGATTAAGATCGCTATTCTGTAAACTAAAACATGTTCATGTTTTGTTTTCTCTTCAGTTTCGTGTTTCCTTCAAATTGCTCCAAATATTGAATTTGTGTCTGAAATATTTAGGCAACGATTGCCAGCATTCGTGTTACTATCTAGCTCCTAAGACTTCTGGGTGTTTTTGTTAATTGGTTTTTATTCAGTGTAATTTCTCCAGGACTTTTCCAACTCATTTGGAGTTTTTCCTATTACTAGGGAACAATTTTCTCAAAAACTACGTTGAAGAATGCTTTAACTTCTACAGAATTTATACAACTCTCCCAGAGCTTCCCTTGGCAACCTTCAAACTTTTTTTGGCTTTTTGGCTTTTCTCAAAGTGCATTAAGGCCATCCCCAACTGTTCCAGTTCTAATCTAATCCGAATCTTGAGAGACTTCGTGAACTCGCCCGGAATTTTTCTCCGCAAATACTTTAATAACGTGTCTAGTTTTTTTTTCAATTTCATCAAGGTAGTTTATGAACTTTTGAGATATTTTTTAGGGTTCATCTAGTATGATAGGAATCATCATGCTTTTCTTCTGGCTGCATTTTTCAGTGAACATTGGCGATCATTTTCTATATATTTTTCGTGATTTTTCCGTAGCGTTCTGGGAAGTTTTCCTGACTTCGTTCTTCTTCCTGACATCATAAGTTACAGGATTATTTCATTCTTTTCGTTTATCATCACGTGGTTGAAATATTGTGATTGTCGGGATTCATAGGTGTGTAAAAGATCTCTATCTCTGTTTTTCTGCTAATTCTGTGACATTCTTTTGGAGGGGCGATCCTTATGTATATCCAAATTTCAAACGCCTCCAGCTTGTTAGATAGTTTTCCCATAGCTTAGTACTATATGCTGAGCCCAACTAGTGTTGTTTTACTAAAGTGAATTCTCAGTATTTTACCTTCAAATTGGTCCTTCTCGGGTTTCTCCTCCTCACGCTCTCAACATCTTTTTCTCCTCCTCATGCTCTCAACATCTTTTTTTTCACCTCCTCATGCTCTCAACATCTTTTTGTCCTCCTCATGCTCTCAACATCTTTTTCAGCTCCTGATGCTCTCAACATCTTTTTTTATCCTCCTCGTGCTCTTAACATCTTTTTTCTCCTCTTCATGCTCTCAACATCTTTTTCTCCTCCCCATGCTCTCAACGTCTTTTTTTCCTCTTCATACTTTCATCTTTTTCTCCTCCTCATGTTCTCCACTTCTTTTTCTCCTCTTCATGCTCTCAACGTCTTTTCTCCTTCTCATGCTCTCAACATCTTAAATTATGAGGATTCTAATTTTGTCAGTATTTCTAAATGAATTTTTTTCAGTCTAATATTGTATGTTCCTATCCTTGCACTTTTATTTTGTTTTGTACACCCCCTCTTAAATATCTTATTTCCTCAACTAAGTTCTTTTAAGGTTTTCTTGTTTTTCCCCGATATTTTCAATTTCCGAACAGAAATTATTTGTAGACTATTTCAGTTTTCTGACATTCACTTAGAAATGTTTGCCCGTCGCGTCGTCAGAAATCTCCAATGTATGTGTTCCTGAACGTCTGTCTCGTGCAGGTGATAGGTAGCTACCCAAATTGTGTTTGATCGCGAAACTTTTTATAATTTGCATATTCATATCTAATAATTAAAGAGTCCCTTTAAATTCGAACCGGAATAGAAACGATTCTCATCTGTATGTAGATTTACCTAATTAATGATTTAATAATCTTTCTCTGTAGCATAGTCGTCGTTAATAGGAGCCCGAATTCTTGGATAAGAATACTATTCGTACTAATTGTTGTATAATACCCATACGCCCTTCCGGATCAAATGTAGTGTAATGTTAACGAGCGGAGCGGTATCATATCATACATGAAAATAGCTGACAAGAGAAGGAAAAAACTCGTCACGAACTCAAGGTAGTATGAAAGTATCTCGAATAGACCGCGCTGAGTAATTGCCAGTTGTGTTTTCATTTCAAAACCAGATCTTTTTGTGGATGACATCATAGCAGCACAAATTAGTGAAAAAATTCGTTCGAAATATCCGGTAGCATAAAGAAATTTGTCTAAATAAAAGGCGAGCGCGGCTTTGATCATTATGCGTCGCGTTTTGGGTTACGGAATATCTTTCTCTCGCTTGACAGCATTCTCTTTTTGTTATTTTTGCTGGAGATAAATACATTCGAAGTATTTTCTTAATAGGTTTTGTTCCGTTAAATTTGGTGACTGTCAGCGCAGTGGGAGATCTTGAAGAGGGACGCGTTCCATCAAATTTCGAACAAAGAGAATTCCACGTCTCTGATTTATCTGACGTTTGACAGTCTGACATGTACACGTGTTCGGAATTTATTTAAAACCTAAGTATCGTATGCATTTCATTTTATCATTTATCTCTTCAGTTTGTTTGTCCTCCAGAGCGTGATAACAACGATGATTAATAATAGCCATTATTATTTAGTATTACGCTGGAGCTTCTTGTTATTCATTTGAGTTATGCCGGAGAGAGAAATGTTTGATGACCAATTAAGCAAAATAGCATGTGAAACCACACGGCATAGGATTAAAATTATTGCGCGTAAACAAGGAAAAAGCAGCAAGAACGAGAAACGAACGACCCGTTTCAGTTCTCACGTTCTAATTTTATTTTTCAGTTTAAAACCTTTTACGTCCAACGCCTTCCTGTGCGCATGTTATTAATGCCACGTTTAATGATAATTTGGCGTTTACGACACTAGTCGGTGGTGATATTTATAATTAATATTGGCGACTTGATTGCTAACTTCGATTCTAATCACAAGCGTAGCTTCCAATGACGGAAAATGGCGATAGAAGTGAAAGGGTCATGGCAAAATGGATATTATTTCCAAAATATAGATTTCTTTCCATTAATGGATCCAGATCAAATCTTCCCATCTGGTTTATTATTTTGACGTAGCATTTCAACAATTGATTTGGATGTTGCCCTACAAATTATTCATTGTATTGTTGCAGATTTTGAGGTGGTGATTGGTGAATTCGTCAGTGCGAACGAATAAACCTGTCGACCATCTATGTATATCCAAGAATTTAACCGCCAGTTATAAATGTTTAATATTAATTAGAATCAATAAAGGAATATGTAAAAGTAAGTCTCTAGAGAAGCAATAGGAGGAGGTTATGAATATTCAGGACTGGTTCGATAGTTAATGATAGTCGATTGATCACAGAGTCGTTTGTCGAATAGGCACTAAAGCTAGTACCGTGATGTGTAGAAGTAGTACCATAAAGCCTATCAGATTTCTTCGCTAATGTTAAGGTAGAATTTATGGTGTTCGTGCTATTGGGAATCGTAACGGATGATTTTTATCTGAAGGGACACGACCAGCTG
This sequence comes from Limonius californicus, assembly GCA_014611495.1. Taxonomy (NCBI): domain Eukaryota; kingdom Metazoa; phylum Arthropoda; class Insecta; order Coleoptera; family Elateridae; genus Limonius; species Limonius californicus. The sequence goes on along the minus strand of JABXWE010024454.1, from coordinate 41,116 downwards.
CGGTTCATTAGTCGTTTATATTACGCTAAATAAATTATATTTAAAATGTAATTACATAGGAAGTCGCCTTTAGAATCTATCAACATCGATTATCTCAATATCTGTTGTTTGTCCAGGTATGAGAACTGTGGAGACGTAACGGTATTATGTGAATTACGGAAAAATCGTAATTGAAAATTGCACAAAAGTTGAGTAATAACTCATAAGCCTCCATTTATCATTTCTGTATCGTAATCCGTACCGCGATAGAACACGGAATATAAAATATCTGTAATAACCACACTTAAGAAGCATCGCTGCAAGAACTGGTTTCGAGAATAAATCAAGTGTGCCGAGCCACGAGAAACAACGGCACGACTCTAAACAACTAAGCAGAGATATGAGGTGAATCGCAGCAGGTCATGCGGTTCATGGACTACTAGATCACCGTAAAAAGTCAACTTTTTTATTGCTCCAAGTTTTTTTATTTGCTCCGTTTTCCTACGGGCAGAATAACCATAACGTTGCAGCGATGATTTAGCTCGATATCGAGGCAATTTCCTTAATTTTGAGAGCGCTAAGAAAATAGAGGAGCAAATTGAAAACGAGAAAAGTAGTTTCGCAAGTTCAACGACGATGTCACACTGTTTGTTTGTGGTTCTTTTTAGTTCTGGAACTTTTTAAGCAAGTTTTGTCGGGACGTCGACGTCGACGGCGTCCTGGCCGTTTAGAAATGTTTAATAAAATTTCAACTCTCGTTTCTGGCAGAAAATCAAGCTTATGGTAATTTAATTTGGCAAAGTAAATTTGTAATTTGTTCTGCTCTGCATGTTTCCCGCTGTTGCTCCGCGCGCATTACGCAATGCTAAATGCAGGCACACTTTCCCCGTAATGTGTAATAGCAGCCTATATACGAAAGAAAATGCAACCGACACCGTATAATGTAATCGAAAGTAAAATTTATAGTTCGTGAAAACTTTGCTCTCTATAACTTTGTTTTATTGCCGCCATAATTTATTAAGTGGCTGTTCTTGTCCATTTGCCTTGTTTTCAGCCAATTTAGCCGAGAAATAAAAAAGGGCACATGCTTCCTCGATTTCATTAAAGCTGATAAAAGGAAAACACTACGGACGACCCTTAGCTTTAATTGATGAAAACACGTCCATAGAAAAATCCAATAACAAGTATCAGCAAAGGGGTTAAACGTCTTCTACGAACCAGCCAAGGTTTTCTCGGGAATCGAGCCGAAATGAAATAATCGAAGCACACGAGTGCTTAATAGTATTCCTAGAATCCTGAATAAAAGTCAGCTACGAGCTTCATTTTCAAATATGACACCGATCAAGCTCTATCCGATACATTACGCGTTGGTTGTCTTGAAAATGAGCATACGTGCAAAGTGGGAATTTTAGTAACGGTAGCCAAAATTGCCAAATGAAATCAACAGTCTTGTAGATTAATCTTCTTAAAGGCCTTTTAAAAATTAAGATGCCATATAAGTGATTCAACATTTTTTATCCATCGGTCTTCACCAATAATATGTTTGCAGAATTGTTGAACGTGCCCTGGCCGGAGATTATTCAGAACTGTCAACCTTGAAATGAAGACTGGTATGCAGCCGCAATTTCATGCAGTCATTAGTCGGACATAGTCCCCGGAGCAAAAGGATTCTGCTAAAGTTGGTTATCGTTTCCTTGAACTTTGGAAACTCTATTTTCAAGGCGGACGTTACACTCATATCTGCATATCCTCGGGGTGGTCCAAATTCGATGATTGATGGTGTCTGCATGAACAGAATCGTTGATTTATCTCTTCCTGCGCCCGTTAAGCATCTCACCTACCGAACGATACGTTCCAAATCGCCAGACTTATCTAGTAAGACAAATCTCGAGAGACAATATTGGTGAAGAAAAGGAATCGGAACGGGGTGCTCGATGCTTGAAAACAGTTGTCTGATGATCTAAATTTGATGTTTCGTTTGCACTCGTATTTCATACTGGTGAAAGTTAAAACGCATAAATAAGAACCTTGCTGTAGAGATTCCTTGGCTATAGACTGATGATCAAATTGAAACTTGATGAGCTGACGCCGTTTAGTTCTGCATTGCAAGAAGGAATTTCGTAAACTGTTCAAAGCGATATAGAATTTAAAATGATAACTTATCTATTCAACTTCTATTTTTGGGCATATTGAACCGTTCCACAATTCTGGTTATACCTGTCTTAAATCCAGATAAAACCAAAGGATTTCTTTTGATATTTTTGTGTGGTGCCTCCCTGCCTGGCCTTAACTGAATCCTTAATAAGGCTCTTGTTTCAGCAAGTGGCGATATCAAAACAACTTCTCATTTTTCATTTAGACGTAGCTTTAAATTTAATGACTGTAAAGAAGGTAAATCCGTGAGTCCGAAGGTAAGGTTGGTTTCACAACGTCTCATTTACGGCAGCAAATCGTTGCTTATCTGGTTGATAAACGGACTTTAAACAAGTACAAGTGTAAAGTATTACGCGTTTCCCGTGCCGGAAACGGTAGTGATACCATCCTGAAGGTTGGAATAACATTGCGTCAACCTTGCTTGGGCGAATGTGTGTATTTTTGGTAGGTTCCAATTGAGGAAACAAAACGACCTCAAAAACTGCTTTATCTCCTTTTTGTTTGCCCGTCTATAAATATTATGAGGAAATTCTAAAAAAGGGCCAGGAAAAATGTGTTTCTTTATTGCCCGTGTTTTTCTGCTTATCGCCAGTTTTTATGGCCTCCGCGACACCTCGCATGCGACGTCGAAATTGGATTTTATAGGGCGAGGAAAGTTGTGTTGCAAATATCGAACGTCACAAGGAAGTCATTAATGAACGATACGATTCAATTTTCTTCTTGTTATGATATTTAATCGCTAATTAAAACGATTACTTGAGCAAACATGATTCGACCTACGCGTGTCTCCGAATTCATTATTGTAATCGATTCCCAGTTTTTTTCCCACCGCAAACCCCTATTTCTAGGAAAACTGGAATAATAATTAGCTGGGTTAAGGGAAGAAGGTGCTTGACAGCAAATGTAATATAAAACGGGCAATTTCGTTTTATAGTTTTAATATGCAATAAAAGAATTTAAAACTTTTGTGCTTGCATGTACCACTTTGTCAGGCGATATTTTGTTAATTTATTTCCCAGCCAGTATATTATTCTGCCATTGTTTTATAGCCTGTAAACTTTATAGCGTCTGACAGGATTTTAAATTTAATTTTTGTTATTGTCGACGATTTTTTTTGACGGCTTCTGTGATAACGGCCGGAGTTATCGGACCGCAAACTTGAACTCTTTTTTTTATCATTAAAAAACATTGACGAGCTCAATTTTAGAAGAAATTCGCCAGAAAAATGGAAATCAATAGGCAATTCGGCCGCAGTAGGCACTGGACGCTTCCGCAGCGCCTAGTCGCTGCCGCCCGCGGTCTCCATCGCACAAATACGCATTAGGACCATTTTAATTACCCCGACGAGTTTCCTTTTAATCTGATCGTATCAAGGCACAAACATTATTATTTGCGCACTCGCACACACAATTTGAATTTTCTTGATTATAACCACGCTTAGATGCTATCGAACATCAATTACGTAAGTTTTCTGCTTACGTGTGCCCCGATGCGAGACGAATCGGCATAATTATCAAAGTGGGCCAAGGTGTGAAGTTGGGCATGTTCTCATCAACCCGGCTTAATTAAAGCATTTCACAATCGTAGGAAATTAATGCAGCAGACTGTTAAGTCGCTTCAATAAATCGAAAACTGATTCGCTGTTGTTAATTTTGGATTAACTCTTGCATCGCCTTTCGCTTGCTCAACCACCCCAGGTGGTAGGCAAAAGATGAAGCGCGAAACTAACCCTGAATCATCGAGAAGAAAGCAGAACTAGCATTTACGCAACCTTCTCGAACTACGAAAGGATGGATGAGTTATCTAAACGATTTAAAAAATTATACTAAAAATTGAAGGTGGTACCGAAGAAGTATCGATAACGAATTAGGTATAGATCTGTAGTCTCGGAAATTATAAACAATTGTAAAAATTGTGTCAGGGGAAGATTAAATAAGTACGAAAACTAAAAGACTACAATTGTTTTGAAACCAATACATGTATCTTTGATCGCTCACGAGACGGAAGTGGTTTTTATTAGCTACTTAACAGAATGATTGAAATGGATCCTTTATAGCTAAGGACTAGTAGAGTAGTTTGCTTAGCATTTGTGAATGTTAATACATTACGACATGACATCATCGTAAAAGGAAACAGCATTGATAAAATGGTTTCATAAATGTGCGGTCAGATGACTTCTGTCCTATCACCATTCTTCCACTGTCATCTACGACACGATATAATTACTAGTTGCACCATACTTGAAAAAGTTGCTTTGTAAATGATTAATATATTCAACTAGTTTGGATCATATTCTTCTAAAGTCTATGGTGAAAATATAAATCATATTCTTCTAAAGTCGATGGTGGAAATACCTATAACTTGTCTTATATCGCTCACTAAATTCTTCTACGATTCTATTAATACTTGTTGAAGAAGTTACTTTGTAAATGATTAATATATTCAACTAGTTTGGATCATATTCTTCTAAAGTCTATGGTGGAAATACCTATAACTTGTCTTATATCGCTCACTAAATTCTTCTACGATTCTATAAATACTTGTTGAAGAAGTTACTTTGTAAATGATTAATATATTCAACTAGTTTGGATCATATTCTTCTAAAGTCGATGGTGGAAATACTTATAACTTCTGTTATATGTCTCACTAAATTCTTCTACTATTCTATAATGCTTCTTCTCTAGTAGTATAGTATAATATAAATTGACGAAACTGTAATAACTATACTGAATCAGTATGTGCAAATACTGTTGTGTTCTGCACTAGAAAGTAATTCTTCATTATAGTATGTATCAACATAGGATGGTCAGAAAATAGAAATTTATGGATTATCCTATATCACAACTATGTTTGATCCAATTTTCACAAATTTGTATACGTTTAAATTAATTATTACTTATGTCGTGCTCCTTTGTCAAATGTTTAATTATTCAAATAGTGTAAATCAACTATTCATTATATTTATACAAGAGTATGTGGAAGTATGATAATAGTTGGTTCAAATTGTTCCGACGGGGTCTACAGTACAAACTAGTTGGTCAATATAATATATATGTAAACTTCTATAAATGGTAGTATATGGGTTAATATGTCCAAACTACCCAATTCTCAAGTGTCCAATGGTACGATGTGATTACTAGTGTTGTCATATATGAAAGTATGACGTTGGTAAATTGACTTAATCGGATTGAATCCAAAGGCTAGGCCAAAGTGGACGTCTTGCCAAAAACATCAGAATGAAAATATTGAGTGATGGGTTTCGCCATTTAAAGCAGGAGATCCACTTAGCTCAATGTACCAATCATAAATTATATCATCCACGACATTAATATGTCTCCCGGCATACATGCACCATATTAAGTCGTGCAGTCTAGTGCGAACGGCAACGTGAGATGCAACACAATATCAGATAACCTTGCGCACCTCTAAGTCATTATCATGTATAAGTTACCTAGTTTACTTAATAACAACTTGTCAGTAGCATGTTAGTGTTTGTATTATTTGTTAAACTGTTAAACAATACTAGCGCTCGTAATAGGGACGGTGCACGTTTGCGCGCCGAGCCTTAATGATAGCGTAAAAATTTTAATTGTGGGATAATAATTATGTTGAAATTTTAATTAATTTATTTTTAATTATCCTTATCTCAATATCTTGTTTTGCTCGGTGAGTGTGTGCGAGTTGGGCAACGCCGAACTAGTGAATACACCACCACCACCACCATCGCGCGGGGTTTCTTTGAAAGAGGAAGTTGTCTTTTTCCTAACAAGGTCCTTTGTCCCATGGTCTCAAAGCACAAGGCATGAATAGCAAGTAATCAAAGTCGCCGCATCCTAAACAGCGCGTTCGGTTCGGATCACGTTTAGGGTAAAACTACACGGACGGATTTATCGCTGCGTGTTTCACGCTGCCACGGCGTCTAGCGACTACACGAGAGCGTTGATATCGTCATTAATACAGTCAGTGGCATAATGGATGTTGTACAAGTAGGTTGCATTGCTGCAATGAGTGTGTATTTACATTTAAGAAACAAACGAAACAGAATCCGTTGTTGGTGGATACATCCCATTCTTCGGAGCAGACTATCTACAGGACAATTTCATTTAAAATTTAATGAACATAGACAATACCCTGAAAAGTTCTTCTGTTATTATCGAATGTCTGTGAATAGTAGAGCAGGGTGTTTCTCTACTTCACTTATGAACCTTTCCGTATCGAACATCTTTCACGAGTAATTGCAGATCGCAGATCCACCGACGAATTGCTAATTTCGACTGAGACTGTAATCAGCGTTTAATACGCCGGTCGTGTAGTTTACTTCTAGACAAAACCATATGTTGCATTCTTGACGTTATCTCCGCCCGACGTATTTAGCGTCGCATGCAGCGTTGCTTCCGTCCACGCTCACAAAACGCCGCGTGTTTAACGCTCGTGTAGTTCAGTACATTTAAAACTATGCATTACACTTGGGCGTGGGACTCGCAGCGTAAAACACGCAGCGATAAATCCGTCCGTGTAGTTTTACCCTTAGCGCCGCCTGTCATGGCGGACGAGATCAGCTGATTGACATTCGCCACACGCACGACCTCCTATGCACGCGTGTTCCTGCGAGATCTGAAGTGAAAATGCGATTTTTTTTCGGAGGCCCGTGCTCAACCTATTTCCTTAAACGGTTAATGAATTTCGCAAACGATGTCGTTTTTATTGTCGCCGCTAGATATAAAGAGGAGCAAAGGAATAGAGCGAACGAATGCCGCGATTTGTTTTTCCTATTTTCCTACACAAATGAGGGTAGTTTGTCCGACTATAAATGAATGTAATGTCAGATAAAGTAGGATTTATAGTTTGCGATTACGACATTTTTATTAATTTAAAATTTTTAACTAAAATTACCATAGATCAAGTTCCTCTTCCTTGGAGATGTCGCGGTAATTCGGTACAAATATGCCCGCATATATCACCCTTGGCCCATTTAAACCGCGAAACAATGATGATACATTTTTCTCTCTTTTCGATTAGGGACAAATAAAATCTGAAGTGGAAAATTAGTTCTATCTCGAGATTATGTTTATGTAGTTCATTTTAGAGTTTGAACTTCCAGTAATTGAATTTCCGTACGTATTTATTGTTTCCCGTACTGACAAAAGCTGCAATTTTATATAATAGAAGTGGCGAGGATTTCGCTGTTTTTATTTATAAAAGCTCCGACCTTTTCCTCTATCTTCCCAGAGCTTACATTTTCGAAATTACATTTATAGTCAACCTTGAGGCGAGCGTCTCTGCAGGAGCTTTCACAGTGGGATTTCGCCACGACATTTTCAGAGCACTTGTTTATCGTTGCTGGAACAATTACTGTAAAAACTGGCTGGCCTTAATTGATTGAATTTGTAAGCCTGAAAGAACAATATTGTTGTTGCAAGCAGGCTATTGTTATCATATCCCGAGCTCTCTCCGGTATTGTTCGAAACTTCGGGGCAGCGCTTTTAAAACTAATGCGTCTGTCCACGTGGAAAAATGTGCAAGTTGCAATAGACTGTTCATTATATTAATAGCTTTCAACGTAAAACCTAGGTAAATAGGCAAACGCCTATGAATTACAACCGCGCTACTTACAACAGCGTTAATGTCGAAAATCTTTTTCGATATGCATGATAATGCACAAATTAGAACACAGTTCGCATTATAATTATTTAGCGGATATGAAACGCTGTTCTTTCGGAACGTTACAGCATTACAAATGATTTATAACATTTGCTGTTGTTGTAATAGTAAAACCGTCGGTGTACTATCGAAAGCGCCCGCTATATCGCTTAATCATTAACACAATAGATGGCTATGAAAGTGCAGATCGGTTTCACCAGGAGGTACTACTTGCAGCAATAAATCTTCCTTGCAAAGCTCCGAAGAGAAAAGCACGCCATAATATTAAAATAATGGAGTTCTGCGTCACTGAAAATATACGCCATTTAGAACATCACGAGGAAGGGCCACGCACCTCATCTCCCTCTCATTTCTTGTACGAAACCCTCAAACAAAAGGCTGCCATTTGCTCATAATAATCGCGATGAAATGATGAAAACTTCGTACAACTAAAAGTTAATGTGCACTACCTGGAAAATTCTTTTTAAGTTCAAACTGTATGGGAATGTTTAACCGTTCGAAAATGCTAAAAACTATAAATTGTCTTTAAGCGCTCCTACGCTGAACGAGCAAAAAAAGAAACTGCAAAGCCGAATCCGTTAAAACATTCAGGATGCAATTTCGTACGGACAGTTTGATGCCAAATTTTCTCTAGGGTAATGTATATTTAAATGCGGATATTCCAACGGTGTGTTTAAATGTAAAAACAGTGAAAATAAGGTTATATTCCCTGTGTTGTAAACCGGGATTTATCGTATAATGTAGGAGACATTAAATTTTATGTTTTGGTCTCGCCCATTTGAGTTCATAGCCATCCTGGGCATTACTAAACCGGGCCAGAAAGGTTTTATATAATGGGCTCCTCGCGAATGGCGACATATACGCGCATTCGGAGGAATTAAGCGCGCGGCTTTCCATCGATAAAAGAAAATTGAAAAATTACAAAGTTGTCCATCAAATCAGAGCATCGACAGGATTTGTTTGCCTCCTATCACACCTTTAATACCTTATAACGTATCATTTAAACGTCATTTATTTAGACACGCGTGTTTACACGATAGACAGCTGCGTTTTTAGAGGAAATTCTCACACATCACGCACTTACCAGGTTTCATTGTGTTGTGCTCGATACAAATTCGATAAAGACGAATAAGCTCGCGTGTCGGAGGATTTATTTAAAGGAAATTCCGTTCTGGAGGGCGAAAGGGAAAATATAACTGGTGGGAAATAAAAGTTTTATGCTTTGTTTAATTAGGCAGAGTGGTTGGCACGGCTTTTATATAGAGGCTCTTGGTGTTTTTGGAACAGCCTGCGATATCACGATAATGGAATTCGTTAATCTTTTATTTCCCTGCCTATTTAACCCCTCTTTTTACGTGTGTGGCCAAACATTAGCCCAACAATGCCGACTACGCTCCGTTAATAAAGTCTTTATACTTCTTTGACCCTTCAAATTTAGTTAAGTCGTTCTGAAACATCAAACATTTATGTAGATGGCATAAAACATTGTTACGACCCTTTGTTACGGCTTCTTTGCTCTTAATTTTCTGCCTTGACAACTCGCTCGTATTTCTATCAAAAACCTCCCGGGCGACTATCCAATTAACTCGTAATTAAATATTATAAATAATTAAATTAAGTCTTTGAAATATTATTTCTCCGTTGAATTTTGTCGTCAATTCTAAAATGTTTATCTTAAGATTCTCGAATCCATCTGTCCATTTCTGGTTCTACCTACAATGTTGATCTAATTTACTTGCATTTACGTTCGACACGGACCCGCACTTGAAATTTTATAACTTGCTGCCGTTTGCGTAACACAATTTTACGAAATCGCACCGAAAGCTGTGCTGGATGCTCTTCAACTATCGGAACATCCTCTTTTAACAAGCTGTTTACAACATGAAACGATGTTTCAACATAATTTATGAGTTCGCAATACAAAAACAATCTAAATTGGCTGTTAGTATCTGAAAATCCAATTAGTAGTTATAAATATTCAATACTCGAGTAAGCGATTCAATTAGTGTGCGTTACAAACACACACATACGTAAATTTATCACGTTTGTCGGAGCCTTGATGCGAGGTCTGCGTGAGGAAACAACACAACACAGTATTTTACAGTTTCCGTGCTTGCGCAGACCATTTACACGATCGGTGTTGTGAAAGGACAACAGCCTTATTTGGGCGGTATTGTCTAATTGTCCTTGCTTGCAGCTTTTGATAAATGGACTGGCTTCATCTGTCAGGAAAGAAATGTAGTCACGATTAATAAGATTTGTATATTAACCATTTCGCCCAGTCGAATTCCTGAATGACTAACAACCGGCTTATGTAACACATTTGGCGCCTCTAACGAACTTCTCTTTTTGTTGCAGACGAAAAAGAACAACCCAAACCACATCAAGAGGCCCATGAATGCTTTCATGGTGTGGTCCCAGATAGAACGCAGAAAAATCTGCGAATCACAACCAGACATGCACAATGCCGAGATCTCCAAGAGGTTAGGCCGCCGCTGGAAGCTGCTAAACGACGAGGAGCGCCAGCCATTCATCGAGGAAGCCGAGAGGCTGCGCCAACTCCACCAAAAGGAGTACCCGGATTATAAGTACCGTCCCAGAAAGAAGACAGCCAAACCCGCCCCCAAAGGCACATCTTCCTCCAAGAAATCATCCAAGAAGAGCCCCGCGAAGCTGCAAAGGAACGACAGCAATAACAACCATTCGCTTGCCGAGAAGAGGTCGTACATCCCCATGAGACGTAGCAGCACATCCGACGTCGCCTCAAAGCTGAAGGACAGGCTAGGGTTGGGCAGGCAGCAAAGCATGAAACCTGCCACGATTACGACAACCCTTCCACCCGTAAACTTCCTCGCTACCCACGCTAAAGTTCCATCCAGCCCGACTTGTGACACTCCAGATTCTCCCGAAAGTGCAACCCTGTACGACGATTCCCTCCTCATGGACACGACAGACGTCAGCCGCGTCTGTGCCTTGCCCAGCTACATAAAAGAGGAACCAGACGACAAGCTGCACGTCCAAGACACCCTCGCCGACTTGGACACCATCACCGACCTCTTGCAAGTCGAGGGTGAGTTTAACCTGGACGTGCTCGGTGACATCGACACTTTCGAGACCGCCTCTAACAGTTCCGGTTCGCATTTGGACTTCTCATGTCCCCCAGACGTGACCATGATGTTAACGAGCGTTTGGCCAGATCAGACTTTGTTCACGAATTGTTGAAGGGAGATTTAAAAGACTGTCTTCGTCGTTTTGATTCGCGTGTGTCGTTTAATGATGCATACAATCACATGTATACCGCACTTTGTGCAGTCCAGTGCAGCCATGGCACGCGCCGCCGTTCGTGTTGCGTTGTTTGTTGTTCATCCTCTTAAATAATAATAATAATAAGAGAAAACGCATTCCCGCCGCCTCTGACATGGCTGTACCACCGTCATTAATTAACCCCTTATGATGATCTCATTTTGCGTTTTTGTATTTATCATTGTAGCGCAGTCTCATTTTACAGTCGCCCATACGTATTATAATATTGTATGACTCCCGGATTCAACCAGTTGTTAGTGCCTAGCTCAGTATGTCGGACCCGGAACGCCCGGTCCTAAACTTTTGACACATCTACACCCTTGCCGCACAGGAAGGGACACAAAATCAGGCTGTGATTCATCTGTTTGATGACCAATTTTAGTTGTGAAGTCCGTAGTCTGACGGTTTTCTGCTTAACACGTATAGTCCGGGCGCACGTTTCGACACCGGCGCGTTGCCTGATGATGGTGGAGCGACCGGTGAACAGCTGATTGTCTCAGATTTACTGCCAAACGCGGACGCTTCGTCTCACGTTCATAACCACTCTCATCGTATTAAGTATAGGTTCTATTAAAATATGTTATTCATATGTATTTCGTTCGTCCAGAGACACAGAAAAATCCAAAAAAATGTACTTAAATTTACGCATCGTATCTAAGTCTTTTCAGCTGTAAGGTTTAAGCACTGTGGGTCGTTAGAGTAGTAGGGAATCGATATTAAGAGTAAGATATCCAGTAGGCTAGGATCGTTTGTGCTGCTACAAAATGTGGGCATTTTTTGGTTATTTTGTTAATTATTTCCAAACGTGTTTAATCTGTTACTCGTCTGTACATAATAAGATTGTTTTCTATACTTTTTGGCTTATTAATTAATTCACTTTTTATTGTACCTACCGTTCCTTTTGTTATATTTACGCGACAGTAGAGGAGAAAGAGTCTTTTAATGGAATACAACATAATAATTACAATGTACGCTTAAAACTTTAGTTCGAGGTGTTTTTTGAAAGTCAATGCACAAACTTAAAATAATAAAACTAGCGTATGAGGCGTTTTTTGAAATTTATAAACTAGAGTAGCGAGCAACATCGATATTCTTATATTAATACGATATTGAGGCGCGGCCAGCGTCCCTAAGTGTGCTTTCAATGTACTAGAGTATAACTTTATGGTAATATTAAAGTTTTAGAATTACATCGGACTGTCCGTATATTTAAGAGTTTTCGAATTTTAAAATTTTATGAGGCCTGGTACAGTATGAAATGTAGATTAACATATTCGGTGTATTTTTGTACCCAATATTATTGTTTAGCCCGGGTCGGGCGCAGAGTTGCGCGTCTGGGCGCGTTGCTGACTGACTTAGGCGTAGAGATGTAAGGTTTTTATATTTATGTGTTATCGGTCAATAATAAATTTTTCTTTCTTTTCGCTGCCCTTCTGTTCAACGTCTGTCCAGCACGTTGCTCTGCGCCCGAACCGTTCGGTTTGTACATAAATGTAAAAATTTGCTCATGTAAAGATTCTATTGTTTTGTTATAATTGTACTGTTTATTCGATCGGTTTTTGATTATTACTGCAATAAATGCCGAAAAAAAAACTTGGCGTTGACTTCCAGTTGGCAGGTTCGATTTTGCTCTTTTAGGAGCCTTTCAGCTGGACGGCAACAATCACGACGACTCGTCGACCATCATTTTTCGCATTGTTGGTGTTATTTTAATTCTGGCGAACGATTTAAGAGATAACAAAGTTAGCAATATTTTTGCATATTACCTTGATGTATCATAATCCCCCCGACATATTTGTAAATCCTTTGTATTATATTCATATAACTATATTGCAGTTATTATTATAATAGTGTGTACATTTTGTATTGTAGTTGCTGTTTATAAATATATTATTATATGGCCAATAATAAATTGATTTTTTAAAATTAACTGCTACACTTTTCATTTACTACCAATTCATCACGAACCACCGACTTACCCAATTATTAGTGAACATTAAGCTTGATGATATGGTTCTGATCGGCAAAATTGATACCCACAGACCAGTTCTAAACTGGATAATTAATAGTGATCTAATTGGCATAAAGCAAACATAATTGTGGTCAGGGTGCTACCCGGCAACCTTAGTAGTGATTAGTTTAAAAGGCAAGTATTCTCATCAATGGCGGTGAACTCTGCAATGCCGAGTTATTATTAAAGTGTTTTAATCGTGCTAAAAATAGTCGACACTAACTTCATTTCAAGATTTCCAAAGTAGCAATTGAAGATCTCCAGACCTACATCACTTAATAAGCTATCAAGGTAAGTCTTTCAATACGCAGTTTTTAACTCTGTCAAAACTTAAGGTTTAAAATCCGATAAAAACCCAACGACGTAAGTAAGTTGTACTTATATATCCACTGTGTCGTATAACAGATGAGGCAGTTAAAGAAGAAGATATTTGAAGATCCAAAATATTTTAATTGGATTAGGACGGATAATTACAAATTTTGGTAATGGTAGATTAATCCACCGGAAACAGTTTGACATTTCTTCTGCTTAAAAAACTCAAACACATACATCATATAGAAACCGCTTGCCTTAAGACTACAATTCACACAACTTTTTTAATAAGAAAAAAATCTGAAACCGTAGGTCTCGCACCATCAACAATTTCCAATTTCGTGTCGCATTCGTTTCCCTGCAATCAAACACTGCCCAAACGGCAACACACCGTCCTAATCCGTTAAATCCAGAAAGCAATTTAAATGTGATTCGCGTTTTCAGGAATCACCAGAATTCGGGCACAGGCAAACCAATAAATGGTTATGAGTATTTGTACTAGCAGAGCGGAGCGACCGCTCAATCTTTCCGGGTGCACAACTTATACGTGGGACCCGAACCGAACAAGACGGGGAAACAAAAGAGCCCTCATTAAATATTTCAATTTTGGCACGAAGTAGTTACGGAGGGTCGTAAAATAAGGAGGCCGTGGTGACGCTGTACAGTTATCGTTAAAGTTGCTGTTGGCAGACTTGGAGCCCGTATTTAGTGGCCCTATAACAACAAGCAGTAAAGTATAAGTACTTATTAAGATTACGGTAATTTACCGGATAACGTCGCGTCTAATGATATTGTTTTAGAATTTGCACAGGAAGCCAACGTGAAACCCCATTTCGGGTCTCTGGGGGTTATTCTATCGTCGCATCCTCCTGGCAAGGCTTAACTCTGTCCGCTTTTATGGCCAAAACGGTTATGATATCGACCGAAAACGCACGATTCGTCACCTTACTGTCGAAGAATGCAAACATGAATAAAATATTTGACAGATAATGAGGAACTTGTGTCGAATTGGCAAGGGCAGGACACACTATCAAGGCACTTCAGGGTTTTGAAGATACATAAATTGCTGTGACATAACTGGCTATGATGTTTAACACGCGTTCAGTCAGTCATACGAGTGAAATTGTCGTAATCGTCTTACTAAAATGCCATGTGTTATTACAAAGACAAATTCCTAGCTTAAACTACACATATTGTGCATATTTATTTGTGGATAGCAAACGTGTCCAAGTTGATACGAGAATTCAGGCCTGTATCAGACCTTTAGCGGGTGAAGTTTGCGAGAATGCAGAAAAATACGTAATTTTCCCATGACGTGGTCTGAAAAAAGTCAATAAGGGAATTGATAAATCACAAACAGGTTTTTCGGAGGGACTTTCATATCTAATTTTTACGAATTCAAGCCCCCTGTTTACACAATAAATTCGTGTTTTCCTAGTCTAAGACATTAAAAAGTTTTTCTTTAGCCTTTTGAACTCTTCTAACACTAATCCAAAAGCGTCTTCTGAACAATTTGTATAGTTTTGGATATACACAGTGTAATTTTTTTTATAATCCTCATTCATGGGGTTTACACTTCAGCTTCACTTTCAACAGATTACAGTAATTTTAAATTTTCTTCATGATGAATTTCTTGTTATCCTTTTCTATGTTCTTGGACATTTTTATACTAGGGCAGCATTTTTACGAATGCAATTTTATAATCGACAAATCTACAAGAAAATAATGCTAATGAGGTTTCGAATACTTGGAAACTTTTTTCAATGTAAAAGCTCTTCTAAAAAGTGACCACAAGTTTGAATACACGATTCCTGTCGTTGATTTCTATATCTTAAGTATTTCTATGTCTATGTCTATATTTTATTCCACCAATATATATTTACTTAATTGGTGTTATGATAATGCCAAAGAAGTTTAGTCGATGAAATTAAGAATCACTTACGAGGGTTTCCACGGAGTATGTCGAATCAAGCATCGCATAATTCTGCAATCTGGTTTTCAAGCTTTTCGTTTACCATATTTACAGCTAAAATGGCGATTTATGCGATTTAGAAATATACACAAGAAGTCGATGTTTTGAAAAGTTTCTCGCACATCTTTAAGGATTATCGCAATAATTTTACATTCTAAATTTAAAAATACCATATCCTGAAGATCGAATACTCAGTTTTGGGCTTGATAGACTTAAAATGGGCGTTTCAGCGGAATTTTCAAAACTGAAGCTAATCTCCAAGAACCCAACGCATCTTTTCAAAAAACGAAATATGATTTTGTTTTTATTTATACAAACTTCTAACAATACTTGGTTAAGTTCGATGATGAAGTTGTAAAAATTATACAGAATATAGTCTCTTATTTACTACCACGAACTGTATATTTCAGCATATTTATGAAATAGAATATAGGAATGCTATATTATGGTTACTGAAATCTCTTTCCGCACGTTACTTTCCAGTCTATATAAAATCTGAAATATTTAAATTGTAAGGAAAAATGAGCATTCGATTCTAATGAATTCTTAAGCTGGAAGCATTTCTAAAAAATAAAATAATAAGACAATCATCGCCTTTATGCTCTTCGTCCATTAAATTCCGAGTGAAATTGTTTTAACACATCAACTTCGCAATCCTTTGATAACTCGTTCAACTTTTACATTAAAAATCTAACCAATGCTTTCCTTGTAAGCTATTTATCAAACTTTGCATTCACCTATTTCCCTGTTTACTCGTTAATCTTCCCAGAGAGCTAGAGGAACGCTGCACCTTCAGCACAGAAATTCAGTATTTTAAAACTTTCTTAATTTGGCGAGTTTAAATTCTGTATTCTAAGGATTGTGTACTTAAAATAAAACCTGGAATCCGAACCTTTTCATAAGATATTCCAGACAGGGCAGAGCTTTCCTAAAATATTAAAAGTGTCTACAAAAGGAAGCACAACAAGCAAACAACCCTGCAAGTCGCATTGTCTGGTGTTGGTTGCTGAGTACGTGCATAGAAATCCAATGTGAACTAATTAGAATATGGAGTTAAAAATAGCCTCCCGCTGTGATAATCTTAATAAATGCTGAGTAGTAGCCACGTTGGTGAAGTGTATACCTTTTCCAGATAAGTAAAATGCAAGTGCGTGCGTACGCGCGTGCTACAGTGCCCATAAATACCAGCCTACATGAAAATGGTAACACATATAAGCACGGAGTTTTGAATTATTTATTGTCTTTCTGATCGCACGAATACAGAAAAGAGCATAAAATAATAGGACTAATGGGATCTAATTTCCTTATCTTTATGCCCATATCTGCAAGGGGACGAAAATTGAAAACATGCTCGTAAACTTAGAGAAAACACAAAAGCTATTTCTAACCGGAATGACATTAAAGCTGTAGCATTCTGCTGTAAATTGGAACCCATGATCTTACCTATCAAGAACAGCTTAGAAGTAACTGCCTGTATACATTTCAACCTTGTGCAATATTAACGCTAAGGAAAGGCGGGCATTCAAGACATCAAAATTTAAAGCTACAATTTGTGGTAAATAACTTCAACGGCTATGTATACATATATTATTAAAAAAATGCAAACAGGTGAATTTGGAATCGGTTAACTACTAGCTAAGTTGCCAATTCATGCGAATAAATAAATTTGAAAATATTTAAACAGCTAGAAAGCCAAATACAAGGACCTTCAACTAGAAGTATGAGTATGCATTGCATCAAGCAGGCAATGCTGTAGCGCTCGTTTGTCACTTATGCCTAACAGTTTGTTGCCTAAAATCAGCATAATCTAAGGAGTAACATGACAAAGCCACATTAATCATTTATAAGTTTGAAAAATTAGACCGTTGTGTGACAGCAAAAGCATACAATGGTGAGATGACAAATTAAAACTCAATATCCTAATAGTTACCTCGTGAATAGCATCCATGTATGTTTCTGCGCCAAAATTTATAAATATCAAAAATTTCAAGTTCATTTCCTTGCTTTGCGAAATCGAAATTTACGTAAATGTTAAAATTAGTCACAACAAAGTATTGAAAAACCTTACGATAAGGATAAGATAAACAATTCGTCAGCAGACAACTCGGCCAACATACGCAAAAACTGGTGAAAAGCAGGTCATGACTAGTAGAGGATTTAATTGCGCAATTCCAATATTTAATAGCTACGAAACACGCCCTAAAAATTTAAGAAACTACGAATCGGTAGCGTTATCGCGATGATAAGGAAGACCTTCCGTAGGAACATCGTCTCCCTGAGTCACAATTATTGCGAGCTAAATTTAAACCTGATATTTCACGTAGGAACGAGGAAAATTCACCTTGAAGGTCGTCATAAATAGAGTTGTTCTGATGCGATATGTGGAGGAATTAATAAATATATCTAGGGCGTACATCCACATAATGAATGCACGAAAGATTGGAACGCGTAAACTAAGCTGATATAATATTCCCGACGTGCGAAAATTCCCAAATAAACTGTCTATCCATAGCAATCCACTATTGCACTGTTGTGACGAGCAAATTCTAAGTAAGTAATATTTCCATATTTTAAAAAGGTAATTCTTGTGTATAATAATTATTTGTACATTGTGAACAATAAGCAAGTACATACCTTCTTGTTTTTAAGGTTAATTATTAACAATCGCAAAATGTAATATGTACTTTAGATATCTATGACTTTTCAATTGCAGTAACAATAAGAAATGAAGCATCGACGTCTGTATCAGAACACCAACCGAATGGGTTTGGGAAATGTTTGTTTCACTTATTGGTATCCGCGCCAGTGTGGTCCAGTGGTTAGAGCACTGGGCTCTGGTGCAGAAGTTTAGGAGTTGAAACCCCAGACTCTATGTCTGGCGGGCGGCCTACCCAATCCCTTTCAATAATTGGGTACCTGCGTTCGAATAAACGAGGGGTAATAATTCAGTTATCTAATGTGCAATGCTCACCACGTGTCATTAATTTGGAACGCTACAACGGGATGCGGGAGCAAGGATACGGAATCTCTGACCTACCACCTTGTAGGCCAAGCTCCTTCATGGGGTGTAGAGCCTCACCGTTATTTATAGGTATACACTCATGTTTCAGATATGAATTAAGTACGACACCGTTTCGCATAATTGTACTTTTCTTGATATATCTACGCGGTGTTGATTTAGATTGAAGACCGGGACCTATAAAATTAACTTGCAGTAAATATTGTTCGGCATCTAATGCACGATTTGCTTGGTGAGGTACTACATCCATTTTTAGTAATATGTATTAACAATAACCTTTTGTTTGTTTGTTTTGATTGGGCGAGATCTAGGACACGGTTTTCCAAAGATCTCTATGCACTGCAGCCAATATTTTATTGTTTATTGTACACCCTAACTATGCATTTTGCCTATATGACTTGCATCTAATGCACGATTTTCTTGGTGAAATACTACAACCATATTTAGTAATATTAAAAATTAACTTTTGTTTCTTTGTTTTGGTTGGGCAAGATCTAGGACGCGGTTTTCCAAAGATCTCCATGCACTGCAGCCATTATTGGTCTACTGTACACCCTCACTATGAATTTTGCCTATCTGGGGTGCATCTAATGCACAATTTGCTTGGTGAAGTACTACAACCATTTTCAGTAATATTAAAAATTAAGTTTTGTTGCTTTATTTTGATTGGGCAAGATCTAGGACGCGGTTTTCGAAAGATCTCGATGTACTGCAGCCATTATTGGTTTATTGTACACTCCAACTATAAATTTTGCCTATACTGGGGTAGTCAAACTCCAATAAGGATTCTGAAAGCGTTCAACACGAGGCCCACTTTCTATTTTTTACCGAGTCGCAACCAGATTCGAACTAGCATCCCTTGAATCTACATGCTGAGGCCGACAATAAAATCAATTGACAATTATCTAAATGAGAACTGATCATCTTTGACTTTGACCAACAGTCTCATTCTAAGATAAGTAATAATTATTTTAATTGTCAAAGTCATCGATAACCACCATCAGTTTGATTAATATGCAAACGGTCTAGCTAAATTTTATGAAAAAAATTGTAAGACTTGAGAAAGTAAATCGTGCATTAGGTGCAACCTTAAAAAAAAATTTATGTGTTAATTAGCACATTAACAATCAAACTATTTATAAATAATTGCTGTATGAGTTATTGTCTTAAATTTAAATCAACAGATTGCCTAATTTTCCAGAAAATATAGCTACACTTTCTAGTATACAGTATGCCCATTGGATTCTCATCATTTTTCTGATACCATGTATCATGTAATATAGTTACCTACTGTCAGTTATAGCACTTGGTAATTATAGCTCTGTTTTACAGAAATACGTCACTTCAAGTGACATTATCTTATCAATAGCTACACATCAGGGAATACAGATCTATCTGTGATAGCAAAGTTACAGGTAAAACTACTAGCACTGACGATCAACCGCAATAAATAAACTTGTTTTTTATGTATTAAGCAATATTAGTTGTTATCAACTATGTTTATCCAAAACAGTGCGGTATTTTGCAAACTGTCATACTCACCTACATAAAATACAAAGCGTAAATTACTCCAGTGTCTATTATTCCAACCTTATCAATATCTCATATTCCTAGATTATTCACCTATACACTATACCATTCAGCTGTTTCAACTGTGTTACATAAAATATACTATTTCAACCTCCACTATTTTAACAACGATGTAACAGGAAAAACACTAGCTATCTATCAGTTTTTCCTATTTCTATTTAAATAGTAGGATGTACAGCGAGAAACTGAGAAATACCAGCCAAGCAGTATTTCAACAGAACAAGTTCCTGCGCTGTGGGTATTCAACAGAGTAGACTGATTTAGTGGCAAATGCACTGACTGAGCTTCGTAGGGCACGATAGATCTTTGGCCCCGGTTGTTATACAAATACATTTGACAATCGTAAACCGCCCAAAGGAGCTTCCCTTGGCCTTTCACGGGGTTAGGTTACCCTTCTGCCAGACCTGTATGAGAAAATAGGTCAGGTAATCAACTGATCTTTGGCAAAATTATGAAGTAAAAGAACAAGAGTATTAATAATGCGGAATTAAAATTTCTCGCCCTATTTTATCCTAAAAAGAGCTGCTCTGCAGCAGCTGAACAACTGATGTATCTTTGTTTCACAAAATGTTGTCATTGCTGGTTTCTGTGGTTCCTTGGTAGCTCAGTTATCTAAAATTGAACTGCTTCCATTTAACGGCGGCTTGTTACAATCAATCTGCGTAACTGTGTTTAGCAAGCATATAACGTGTCTTCTTTTCCTATATTGCCAATAAGTAGGTGTTAAAATATACTGCACGATAGTATGTAGAGCTGTAGATATTTCATTTCATTTCATGTAATTCTTGAATGAGTTTTCCTTATTTATCTAGAAAATGGATATGCTTCATACTAGCTGTACATACACTGCATGTTATAACCTATTAGTATATGTAGTTACATTTGCCAAAAGTAGGTAAATTTTCTGTTTTCAAAATGGGCACGTGGGTAAATCTTAGAAAATGAAGGTCCTTGCTTGTAGCCATAACTCATTATTTGTTCACGTGTATTCCACAAAATTACATCTGTTATACCTGCTTTTATAACTGCATCGATAGCTATATTCTGTATAATAAAGTATTCCACTTTGAATTGTAGCGTTTAGTTATCAGTTTACGAAAGTGTTCAATTTAGCTTTGATTACCGTAACGATAAAAATATTATACAGAGTATAGTACTCTATGCGATAGCTTACAATAAGTTGTATTTCAAGAAACTGTAATTCATAAGCAAGTATGTTATATTAACTATTATAATTTCATCAATAGCTATGCTGTGCTGATGTACGTCTATGTGATGTTTCAAAAAGTATCTGTATCTATTAGATCAATTTTAATTATAACTTGAATGTTTATAAATACAATTGAGGAATGTGTTTCTGCTAATCTTCTCCTAATAATGCCTACATGTAAGGAAATATAATTGTTTGTTTTTAAATTTTTCTTGTTGTAGCACAATTGTGCTAAAATAAAGCAGAAGCTCGGGAAATTATAGTAAAAGATCTTGTCAAATGACCCCCAGCTTAATATTATGGATCAAAAACAGAGAAAAGAAGACCCAAAACGATTCTTTTGGAAAAATCCAGAATCAAAACCATTTTGATTACCATCTTCAATAGACTAGGTGTAATCCATACTGAAGCTGTTCTTCAAGGACAAATAGTCAACCGTGAATCCTGCGTTGAAGTGATGAGGAGATTATTTCAGCACATTGCTCTAGTGCAAATAATTTCCAGAAAAGGGTAGTTCGTTCTTCCTGCATTACAATGCACCTGCCTATTCTGCACTGACTTTGAAATCACTTCGCATGAAACACGGCGATGTTAAGATCAATTATCCACCCAATTCACTTGACTTGGCACTGACAGACTTTCTATTTCCTAAAATGATAGCTGGTCTCAGGATGTAGAAGCAATTGAGGACAATGTAATCATCGAATTCGGAACAAATTCTTCGGACGCCTTTGCCGACTGTTTTTAAAATCTTGTGGTGGAACGTTACAATAAGTGTATTTAACTAATGGAGCTTACTTTAAATGAATATTAAATATTTTTTCTGTTACTTGAATAATATTTCTTTATATGGTGCCAGTCTAGGAATTAAAGTAATAAATTTTGTACACCTGTATCGCTTTTCGTACGTACGTTTCGGGAAAATTGTCACTAGCTTTCAGCTCTAGCCGACAGCTTGCTGGCTGCTCAGTGCTTCATAGGATCGTTAAATTACTTCAGCGTATATTAGTCTACGAGAGCATCATATACCTTGCAGGATTATCACTTGAGTGTAGCTGTGTTTTACAGGGCTTTTAGCTTCTTTTTTATTGTATCAGTATTCATAATTTGGATACTGTGGTTAACGAAATCAAGGGATTTGGTAGAAGTCATAAAGAAAGACTCCATCAACATTTGAGTGTGAGACACTCCAACGCCTCGACTGCAAAGGGCTAACAAGAACACTTGAAAGAGTAAAACCTTCTGAGTTCGCGTAAGCTATAGTGAAAAATAGTGAAAAGCAGAGCGTATGACTACATAGTAAGATTGAACTATATATAACTTTTAGTAATACTCATTTAAAGAAAGTATTCACAATTTGCTAAGTATAGCTGAGATGAATTACCATAGTGTTACCTATAACAGCTTGCACCGTATGCAAATTTGCATTTCGATAACAGGGTTACGAGACCAGTCTATTTTCATGATTTTAATTATCTATTACGTTATTGAAGATATATTCTTACATACTTTCAGCTACAGTTTATTAGTTGATGAAGATGTGATACAAAACTATGTACAACACTAGAATTTGTGGTATGTCAGCTTTCATTATATTGTAGCACATAAAATCCGGGTTACCTACATAAAAAAAAACTCAAGATGGAAGTCGAGAATGAAATAGGCGAATACCAGTGCGGATTTAGGAAGGACAGATCAGCGGTGGACCAATTATTCGCACTGAGAGAAATACAGGCCGAGAGCTATGAATATAAGAAAGAAACATTTGTATTATTCATAGACTTCAAACAGGGATTGACTCAGTAAATAGAAAAGTACTATACAAAGCATTGGAAGGATTAAGGATAAACGGAAAACTCGTAAAACTAATGAAGCTAACCTTTGAACAAACAACCAATATGGTAAGAATAGGAAACAAAGTGCTGGAGAAATTTGAGGTATACATGAAGGATTAAGACAAGGCGACCTTAATACTGTTCAACTGTGCACTAGAATATATCATTAGAAAAGCAGAGCTAAACAGAGCAGGATTAGTGTACAATAACAAAAACCAATGCTTGGCGTTCGCGGACGACTTGGCGATACTAACGAGAAGCAGGGAAGAATTAAAAACAACAAACCTGAGGTTAGAGGAAGCAGCACAGACAATCGAATTAAGTGTAAATGAAAAGAAAACCAAATACATGATATGGACAGAGCTAAAGTGTAACAGTACAAATAGACTAATTATAACAACGAATAAAGGAAGGATATACCACTTTGAAGAGGTACACAGATTCACGTATCTAGGTACAGACTTCTATAGAACACCTGTAAGAAGAAGAGAAATTCAAAGAAGAATCATGGCAGGTAATCGATGTATACGGGCATTCCATAGCTGCATATACAACAAAAATGTATCAATAGGGCTGAAAATAAAAATTCACAAAACTATGATAAAACCGATCGCAACTTACGCACATGAAGTATGAGCACTAGGAGCGACAGAATGCAAAATGCCAGGAGTATGGGGGAGGAAAGTGCTCAGAAAGGCATATGGAGGAAAGAAAGTCCAGGATAATTGGGAAAGAAGAACTAACAAACAACTACAGGAGTTATACAAGGCCTCAGATGTAATAGCGCCGGTGAAAGGCCAAAGACTGAGTTGGTTAGGACATACAACAAGGAGGAATAACAGTTGAATCCCGAAAAGGCTAATGGAAAGTAATATATGAGGAAGGAGAAGGCAAGAAAGGCCGACAACAAGATGGAAAAAAGAAGTAACGGGAGACATAGAACAGTGTAATATCAAGAATTGTCGTAGGAAAACTGTGTGAAAAAAAGTGGAAGAAGACAGTGAAACAAGCCATGGGCTTTCTAGGCTTTTAGTGCCTTATACCAATAATAATAATAAAAAGGATACTTATTTGAGTTGAACGGGGCCGTATATCACAAACTAAAATTGTTTTTCATTAAATATTGCTTGTTTAAAGAAACTAGTATAGTTGTTGTTTTCAGACAGTAATTGCATAACTGCTTTTGGGAAATTGTGTTAAGTATTGTAGTTGGTGACTTTACGTGAACAAGACTGGCAATGGAAATATATAAAAAAAAAGCTAGCGGCAGACGTATTGTTGGCTGTTGCCTTGAGCAGTACGTATGATTTTAGCTAGTTTACTGTTCTAAGTATCATTAATTTAGCTATAAAAGTAAGTAAGTATAATATTAGATATAAAGGCTTATTAGTTAATTAGTGATAGTGGCTTAATTTTACAATGTTATTATATTCCCACAGTATTATGTACTCTCAACCATGCCGTTTGGCTGTTTCGACGGTGAAAAATATATAATTTCAACTCTTATTGCCATTACCATTACCATTATGAATGGTTATAATGGCAGTGGTAACATTGCGTAAAGAATGGACTTTATGCAATGTTACACTGTCTTAAGTGAATATCCTTTACGCACCTTAGTCACATCTATATTTAAGATATTGCAACAGTTCGCTTACAATTATAACTAATTTAAGGCAAGTCCATTAACTGTATTAGTAGATTAAAAACATGTGCTGCCTTACTAATATTTATATTTGATTAAATTAAGTTAAGCGTAACAGTTATTGCAACCCTGATTCACCAAACATATAACTTCTATCAATTTTATTGTTCTGTTTTACTGAATAAATATAGTTTATATTTCAACTACTTTCGCTTTATATATTGCTAATCATTATACATTCTTTTTTCACAAAACACTACTTTTACATCAGGTTTCGTTAGTTTAATGTATCCATAGCTGTATTTCTAAACGTATATCGATTTATTCCAGTTTTCGATCACATTAGGTTAATTTTGCGTTAGTCATACAAAATTACGAACGTATGTTCCTGAACTAAAGATATTCAATTTTTATAATTATTAACATCGATTACAGAAAACCGTGTTGAAAAAATTCATCAATCAATGTGATTATAGTGGTAACAGTGTAACTACGTTTTGGTCTTACCACAGCTAAAAACATTCGTGAAATTAAATTAATGTCGTTTCACCTAGCAATGGTTGTAGTATTCCATTGGTGTGGGACAATATAGTTCTTAAGTACAAAAACGGTTTATAAATAATCCATCTATCTTCATATGTTGTCCAATTTAAAGTTCATCGTGGAGTGTTGAATAAAACAAAAGTATAATAATAAAGATTAATTTTGCCGTGAACCGAAAACGCAACTGCCGCCTTTTCACGTGTAATTTTTCAACAGCTCAGCTACGCCCCCCTTGTCTCATTAACTTTGAACTATTTATTAATGCGGAGGGCTCCAGAATAACGTGACTGACTGCGAACTGCGGGAATAAAGATGCAAATGCAAAATTTTCTTCCGCTATTAAAATTTTATTCTGCTTCCACTCACATGCCTATCAGGTTCGTGTTCGAACATTATACAGCTTGGTTTTACGGTTCTTCAGGTGCTCACGCTGATGTCGAATTGCTGGGTGAAGTATCCAGAGCACAATGCTGGAAACTCGGCGCTTACGGTTATTATAAAGCTGGTACAAAATTGAAAATCAACCCTCCAAACGAGTTTTGTTTTGCAGCCGGCGAAGTAGGTGGTATGTGGCGAGGCAATTGCCTGCAACGAAGTGCTAGAAAGGAGGAAATATAAAATGCTGAGCGGGTAAAAATAAGAAATAAACGGGTCCCAGGTTTCTCAATAAGCTAAGCCAGGGTCTACCAAACGAACCCTCCGAGTCTCATTTCGGATCATCACGCAAACTAAACACGTTCAACCGTAGACTTATAAAATATCCTGACAGTTTGGATGCTCTTCAAATAAATATCGAGTTTAAAATAACTCCCGCAGGCTACGACTTTTCCAACTGGATGCATCCATCCACTAAAATTCCGCAAAATCTAAACAGATTTTTTGGATTTTGCCTTACACAATTTTTCACCACGCACTTCTTTTTTTCGATATTCGAAATATTGGCTTAAGATCGGCATGCGAATTTTAAGTAACTTATAGTTTAATCATAACCTACAAAGTCTTCGCAGAATTAAATTGATACCATCTAGGTTTTTAAAATATCTGTGGATGTTTCGTACGCCACTGTCTTACATGTTCTCCAGATATTAGGTTATTTTTCCCGGCTATCTACTCGCCTCGTGGGAAACGGGTTCAACGATTGCGATAATACGATATCTGCCGGTAAATACTCGAAATGCATGTAAGGTCATTCCTATCAAAGCCTTTTTAAACAGCTGATCGCACGCTATCAATTACACACTTTATTTCCTACTTTTTATCACTGCCCGGAGCGCTAACGAACGCCTACACAATCTTCCCAAACATTGCGCAACAAGACTAAAAGAAATAACGCTTCCGGTCCTGATACCCTTCAGGAGTAATCACGGACACTTCCCTTTTAATTAAACATGACTGGAAATCGCTTACAAAGACACGATCTGACATCATTCGCAATTTATATATTACAGAAGTTTCTTCATGACTCCCAAACAATGATATAAGCAATGAAAAAAATTAGTTTAAAAATACAGCGACTAGCGTTTACCACGATCGATGCGTCAATTTTCATAGTTAAATTGTATCGAACAAGACAAATGTAACCGTCTTACATTTTACACTACCGAATTCTATAGGAAACTGTTCGTTGTAATCAATCGTAAAAAATAATATTATTACGCTATGAAGACAATATTATAGTTACGAAAAGAAACTTGGCAAACATTCTCATTATTACAGATTGATGTACTCCGCCAAATTAACCGGGTATGTTAGCAGATATCGAGGCGGTATTTTCTCTGCCGAAATGGAACGAAAACAAATAACTCGTCTCTGTTGAAATTTTATATCTAAATTCTTCAGATGTCAAGGAAACACGATTACCGATATCAAATTTTATTAAGCGCCGGGAAGACGAGCAATACCGAAACGAAAAAAATCGGATATTTGTCGCTAGAATAATGTAACTGATTATATGGATGATCCTTTAAAGTTCAAAGCTCAAGATCCTGCGGAGAGGTTGTGCAAAAAATGTAATTGGATTTTTTGTTTAAAAGTCGACGTACCCGGAGCTAGCGAAAAACACCGCCAAACATTTTTATTTTCTGTTATGTATACCGCAACGAAAGAATCTGTATTTCTGAAATGTTGGATTATAACTGCAGAATAATGAAACGGGAACAAAAAATAATGGGCAGTACCAAAAGCACATTTTTAATAGTCATTTATTTAAGAGGAAGCAATTTATTAGCTAAACGGAAACTTGCGATTTTCTTAATACATAATAATTATGTAAACCTTATACTCGTACAACATATTTAAATTAATACCTATGGGTATCTTACTTATACACGTATCAATCACTAAAGGATACCGGCGTAAAGAAACTGCATGGAGCGGAAATCGAAAGAGGAATTTTCAGAAACAAATTAATGCAAACCCCTACTCAATATAATTTCAAATTTTGTATTTACTTTCTAGATTATTAATATTTTTTAATCAAACTGAATTGAGGTTGACAAAAGACAGTGGCGTTACACCACAGAATAACATTTCCCAGTCATAAATAATTTTTAATTAGAGCTCCTGCGATAGGTTCTCTCTCCATTAGAAACTGTAACGTTTGCGATAGTTCTGAAATCTGTCAGCGTATGTTGGGTATCATAACAAGTGTAGAAGATAATTGCTAATCGGCCCATTCTTGTGGCACGATCGTTTGAAATGCAAATGAACGATATCGTGTACGTCGGGTTCAATTACTGTTTCATTGCCCCGGGACTTAGCGGGATCAGGTCTGCCTTGACGAGATGTCACTTTGAAGTGCAATTGTTTTTGCTCGACGTTGCGAGCTGGTTCGATGCTCTCCGCCCGCTGCACCGCAGAGGTTAGCCCAGGTCAGGTCTGCACTCACGCTATTACCAACACAACGGCGTTAAATTACTATTTGTTCGAAGTCGGCACAAAAAAAGTAGGCGATGCACACGGAAGAAGAAACTGATGATGCAGGCGGAAACTTAACGCAAACACCTAAGGTCAGAGCGGTGCTGCTTTTCTTTTTCTCCGCTCAATCTTCTCGCTGATTTCCAGAGCATTTGCATTTGATTATCCGTTGTGGCCTTCTTTTCTTAACCTACTAGGTTAATTCCAAGAACATGAACGACTCGTGCATTTGGTCATATATTGGTTGAATACTTAAAAAAACCCTGAACCTCGAAGGTTCATCGACGCTTTATTGTAAATATATTTAGTATAGCATGAAAAGGTATAGGCAAAAAAATTATGATAACTGATAAATGGAGAAAGACCGCATGATAAACAATCAGTAGCGAGTGGGACGGCATTGAGAAAAAATGTCAAAAAGCAGGAAAAATTTAAACAGCACTGGTAAAGTGAATGAGGAATGGAAGAAAGAAAATCACCACCACAACTAGTAAATCGACAAAGGACATCAGAAATAGAAGAATTGGTAAGAAGAATATTAAAGAGAAATAACTAAGGAATTAGAACAGGGGACGAGAGAGGGGCTAAGAAAAAACAAAAGGTACTCATAGACATATACAAATAATGATAAAAATAGACTGGCTATGAAGATCCAGACTGATATTGAAACCGCATTCATATTAAAAAAACTATACATTGAAATGATAAAAATACCAGAAAGTAGACATCCAACGAACAAGAGAGATCTAAGCAAGAAAGATGAAAACGTGCCAAATGATACGAATTGGCGAATAAACATCAAGCTACTGATAGAAGCATCATAAGTAAGAATGTCAGTTTGCAACAGAATCACAAAAGAAAGGACTAGGATATATAAAATAGAAGATTAGAAACGGAGATCTAATTAACTTAACTAAGAAGTGATAAAAGTGGGAATAACACTAGGCAACAGAAGCTTCCGGACGAAGGCAATAGTAACGTATGCAGCAGAAACATGGGTATTACGAAAAGAAGAGGAAGACAGACTGAACGTATTCATGAGAAAAATGTTAAGACGCATTTATGGATAATAAGGACAATAGACAAACTGAAGAGGTTATACTATGAAATGGACATCGTAACAACAATTAAAAGACAACGACTAAAAGTGATAGGACCCCTGGTCAGGATAGAACAAGACAGAATACCAAAGGTTATAATGGATGGTAAACCGGAAGGCAGGAGGAGGAGAGACCGCTTAAGGAAAATATGGCTAGAGGGCATCGAACAAAACCTGAGAAAACTGCGAGTAAAAGGATGGAGAAGAGAAGCAGTAGACAGAGGTCAATGGAACAAAAGGGTAGAGCAGGCCAAGGGGCACAGGGGCCGGAATATATGGCCAAGGACCAAAGGAGAACATAAGTGTAGCCCTGGGAAATAAGGCCACAGTCTTTCAAGCTGAAATCTTTGCAATAATACAATGTATCCAGGAAAATGCAAAACGCGGTGTTTGTATATATGTGGAATTATGAAGCCCTTCTGGGACTAATCCCTATAGATATAAAATAGGGGAAGCCTGGATTGGAGCACAGAATGAAATCCACCGACAACTGGCACACCTGCCAGGAACGATATGGACATAAACGAATACAGGAACTAGTAGAAGGTAACCCCATCCTTCAAATGGGTACTGACTATATCCTTCCAGAATATTGCTTTGACCAACCATCCACTATGAGATATAGCGGCAATGACTGGGCCCAAGGAATCCCACTTCAGCTTTCAAGGGAGCTAGTCTGGTATACAGACGGCTCCCGCACAGCAGAAGGCACAGGAACCGGAATCTATCGCCAAAGACCAAAGGAGAACATTAGTGTACCCCTGGAAACAAGGTCACAGTCTTTCAAGCTGAAATCTGTACAATAATGCAATGTATTCAGGAAAATGCAAAACCCGAGTATACTTAAAAACACCCCGACAGTCAAGCAGTTTTAAAAGCACTTGAGTCACCTCGTATTAATTCCAAATTAACGAGGGAATGTCTGTACCTCCTTACAACCTTGTGTGAGAAGAACGTAGTTCAGCTCATATGGGTGCCAGGGCACAAGGGGGTAGAGGGAAACGAGGAAGCAGATTCCCTCGCGAAAACCCAACACATTTCTTGCTGGGAGGCAGTACAAGGACAAAAACTGGGGAAGGAAATAATTGGAACGCCTTCTCGCAGACTAACAATTGACATCCTCCATCTAGGACGAATTCAGATTAGACGGTTAGTAGGACTTATAACAGGGCACTGCCACCTGCGAAAGCACCTTCACAAACTCGGTGTACACAAAGGAGACACACTCTATAGTCTATGTGAAGAAGAGAAGGAAACAGCCTCACACATAATCTTCAACTGTCCAGGACTTTACCACAAGAGACAGCAACTATTCGGAGGAACACTTCGTGAAACAACCTTCCCACATGATAACTTCGTAAAAAATATCCTGCAACTCGTTGAGGGCACAGGTCTACTTTGAAAGAATCGGGGGCGCATAAAACACCACAGAGTCGAAGTGCAAACCGGGCTAACTAACCCACTTCAAAACCCTGCTATTAATTAATCAATCATTCAATCAATCAAGCCAAGGTTCTACAAGGATTATAGCGCCACGCAAAGTAAAGGTAAGTGAAATAAAATGAAATTTTAAGAACACTACTGAAACGGGAGGAAAAGTTCTAGATTAAGATAATTGCAGATCTAGGTTCTCAAGGGAGTATGGTTAGCAAGAAGTGAAGGCAGTGGAAGAACACAAAATATGGACGATAAAGTTTGAAAGAAGAATAGCTGTGCCTAATGTAACTCACCAAAAATAAATCTCTAAAGATCCGCAGGACAGTAAAGGGACGTAAGAAGCTTTAGAATTAAACTAATGTAGAGCGAAAGACTAAAGGAAGCAAGAAGTGGAAGTGGTGCAAAGGAAAAGAGTTGAAAACTAAAGGCAGCCAAATAAACCCATCAACAAAATGGAGAAGCTGTGAAAGTGATTTCAGAAGAATCGCGAGTGGAATCACTGATGTTCGATGGTCGAAGAAAGCACAAGTTACACTTTTAGGAAAACCATTCGAAAGAAGAACACCCATAAAAAATATAGAACATGAAGACTAATAAAGAAAGCACGTACGGAAATAGTATTTAACATTCAGCACATCTTACTAAAAATGAGTAACCAAAAAATGGAGTTGTTAGTAGTAGAATGAATAAGGATATGTGCACCAGCAGCGAATAAAAAGGAGAGGGACGAGAAAGCGATTATATAGGGGCCAATGACATCTAAGCAAAATCCGACGAAAACGAAGGAAGATGAATACGCAACTGCAGGTAATTCTTAAAGCGAATCGGCGAAGAGTAAAATACAAAATACACTGGTATAAATCAGTGGCAATACCTGACCGAAAGGGACGTCTATAAAACGCGAAAGAGAAGAAGGGGTGGAAGCAAGCTGATACACTAATGGAATCAAGCTGTATAAGCTATTGAACATTTGAAGCAATCAAAAAAGAAAACAACAACTATTTCTCGGAGGATCGAATCAAAGACCAGCTCTCTCCAATTGTTGAATTCTATAAACTACTGTTTAGAATCTACGAATACCGTTGAAAAACAAACCGTTTAGCAATAATAGGGAATTAACGCGTTTCATTGCACTTTGCATCCGCCGAAGGTCGCTGGGCCAAATTTAACCGTTGCAGATTTTTAGTTGGCTCCGTTTCCAAGGATCGAGAATTAAAGCGCATCCGTTCAGTATCCGCCAACGAGTCTCATATTTATCTCGGCTCAATTAAAATGTTTGGGCGACATTATTTCATTCAAGTGTGGGTCATGCACCCAAGGTTATTATTCCCCGGGCAATCTTAAGCCTACTTGACAGTCAACCCGAGGATGCTCGAAGACAAGAGGAGGACTTCATAAAATTTACGCATCGTTATTATGGTAAATGACTTGGCGTTTTAGGTTTTTAGTTAAATTATGTGTGCATAACTAATTATAGACCTCGTTTTGTGCCTTCTCCTGTACCCCGTTGACAGCTGGTACATAAATTATTGTTAATTCAATACCAGCGAACGCCTTAAACCATGAAAAAACCAAGGCAGATTTGCAACAAAAGTTGCAAAACTACATATCGGTTTCAGAAAGACAAGTGGTTGAACATGGCGAAGAAAACCTGATCTTTTCGAGAACGTTTTAAAAAGAAAATAAATATAACGAGATTGCTATATGGAAGATTCTAAATTTTCTTAAAATACCGAACATTGTTCAAATAAAATTGAAATTTGTTGAATATTTTTAGCCCTTTATAAAATTTTTGGTATTTTGTCTATGCTTGTTACTAACTTATTTCATTTCTCGGTTCCATTTCGATCTTCTACTTTGT
The DNA here is from genome assembly GCA_014611495.1 of Limonius californicus. Lineage (NCBI taxonomy): Eukaryota > Metazoa > Arthropoda > Insecta > Coleoptera > Elateridae > Limonius > Limonius californicus. Next base: position 8,569 of record JABXWE010024454.1, on the reverse strand, counting down.
TTTCATATTTTCATTCTTAATTTTCAACTGTTCCTGGAGCCCAATCTTAATCTAACTTAATCAAACTTTCATGTAAAAGAATGTGTTGTAGCTGACCCTTTAAGTTAATTTTTGATCTTTGTCTTTCTCTCCATTTTCAACGTCAACTTTGTTTGTACCTTTAATTAGATTTTCTGTTTCCTCTGCATTTTCATCTTCATCTATATTTCCATTTTTCGCTCTGTTTTATTTTCAAATGTATCTTGAATTTCACTTTCTTCTTCATCACCGTCGGGCAAGAATACTTCTTCATTCTTGAATCTGTCAAATTATTAATTTCTCCCAATGCCGAGTTGTTGATGAATTTTTATATTGCCCTTGGTATTTATTTCATTGTCATGAGCTTTCTCATTTTTAGTTAAATATTGCTGATTATTTCCATTACCATCATTATTAATTATTAATCGTCACAAGTTCATCTCCATTTTAAGAAAATATACCTATAAGCTTCCTACATCTTTCAAAATACGGCTTTAGCTTTATAATCCAGGGGCAGTTCGCTGGTAAAAAAATAGGTGCAGTGCTATTATGATAACCCTAATCATAACAAATAGAAAAAATATTGTTTAATGTCAACTTACCTAGTTTTTGTAGACCAAGTCTATCCTTCTGTCCTTTAATGCAGCAAAATTATTTATTATGACTTCGTAAAATGATTGATTTTTTATTAATTCTCATAACAGTTCTTTTTGAATCGAAATATTTGCCAAAGAACAAAGTCTGTCTTTAGATATTGCATTTCTTAAGTACGTTTTTATTTCTTTAAGGCAAGAAAAACTTATTTCCACTGATACACTTGTCGACGGAGCGGAATAGTTAATAATATGAGGCAAAACAATTTGTAGGCTTCAGTAAACATTTTTTTGTTCTCATTGAAATTTTCTAGTAATTCTTGGGTCTGTAGATTGCGGTAACTTTCATTGGCATAAAGAAGATTTAATTCGTTTTTAAGACGCTGACTTTTTGTAAATATTTTGCCATAAAATTGACCTAAACTTTCAAATGCTTTAGACGGAAAACACGAATCATATTGTTCGAATTTCCAATTTCGTAGTATCAGCCAAAGACATGAATTGTAACTTATCGCAGTCTTGAAACCTTACTTCCATTTCCATTACAATGTGATCCAGTACTTCATAAAACTAAATTATATATTTTCTTCTGCCATTATTTGTAAGGCTAGCGTTTTTCCGCTTAAGGTGCTTAGAAATATCGATTTGTGTTATTTCTATTTCCTTAGTCTTTTCGAAGAATTTATCAAAGAAATCGTCATTCCTTTTCCTCTTAATAGTTCAATAGTTTTATTTATTTTTCTATCAAATTCAGTCCGCACCACCTGGAGCAACTCAGAAACAGAAGCACAATTAGATCATCTTCTGGCCAAACGCGAAAAACCCACGAAATTTCATCACATCGGAGCGGAATGGGTAAAGGAGGTGAGAACGGACCACAAACTAGTGACAGCAGTTTTACAAGCGAACAAAAAGAACGCGGACACTACAACACACAAAGAAAGGACTAAGAAAACGATGGCGAATCACAAGTGGAACATTCAGTTACTGGGAAATGCGGACATCAAAGAGTCGTATCAACAACGGGTCCAGGGAGAAAACAGCACGCAGCAGCCCAAATCGTGGAAAACAATAACGGAGACCCTAATTACAGCCGCGCGGCACAGTTTAAATAGACCATCGTCGCCACTGACACCAAGAAGAAGGCGGGCCATAGCACGGTATCAACAAGCACAATTTAGATATAATAGGACTAGGAACCCCCAGTTAAAGAAAGAGCTGTGGCAAGCAAACGTTAACAAAAGACAGGCTCAAGAACAACACGACGCAGAAAAGTGTGAACACTTCTTCCGGAATATAAACCAGTATCCACCGGAACTAAGGCTACGAAATACGTACAAATACATGCGGAAAGCAAGGAGAGCCACCACAGCAACAAGAAGAGGATACATACCTATGCTACACTGGGAAAAGGATCTACAGACAACAGGAACAGTCCAGCAACAAATAACAGAAACAGACCACTGGCCACTGGGAACACCTCCAACCACAGAGGACATCACTGAAATAATACATTCTTTGCAAAAGAATAAGGCACCGGGAACAGATCAGGTACAAGTGGAATTGCTACAAGCAGCCCCAACAACCTTTATAGACACGGTATTCCAAACGATAGAAGACATCTAGATACGGAACGAAGTACCAACGGAATGGATCACAACCATGCAAATACCCCTACCAAAAGTTAGAAACCCAAAAACCACGACAGATTACAGGAAAATCAGCCTCTGCAGCGTAGGATACAAAATATACGCAAAATACCTGTTGAGAGTACTGGATGCGACAACCCCAGAAATACCGTCGTACCAAGCAGCATTCCTAAACAACAGATCGGTGGAAGACCATATCTATGTAACGAGACGAATATTGGATGAAAGATGGAGAGGGGGAGGAAAAACGGTACTGGTTGCCCTGGATCTAACAAAAGCTTTCGACACCATACAGCACTCGTCCCTGCTGAAAGCCCTGAAAGACTCAGGAACACCGCACTATCTCATCAACCGGGTAATAACAGCATGTCTACAGGAAAATACGATGTTGCAATGGTTTGGACAGAGAACAAAAGTATATAAGAAAACGAAAGGGGTGAAGCAAGGATGTCCACTCTCGCCCAGATTATTCACGATGACTTTGCACAGGGTCCTAGGACAAACAGCCTCACAACTGACGACACCATCACCGATCGGAGAAAATCTTACCCTGCCTAAAATTCTTGCCTACGCGGATGACCTTCTAATTATAGCGGAAGAGGAGGAAGACGCGGGGAGGCTACTGGACATGCTAATAACAAACCTAACAGAGGCAGGATTAGAAATAAACATCAGCAAATGCGAAGTGATGGTAAGATCCCCAGACAAAGAAAGAAGTAGAGGAGCAGCAGATAACACCCTGAAAATAGGGAGCCGGGAACTAAAACAAACACACAAACTGAAGTACTTAGGGGTTTATCTACCAGACTCATTGGCAAGACCGGAGACAGTCAACCAGAGAATAACCAAAGCACACCAAGCCACACACATGATTCTTCCTCTCCTCCAACAACACAAACTACCAAACGGCATAAAGAAGATAATATACAATTCCATAATAGTCACAACTGCTCTATACGGACTGAAAACGACCGCCATCACGAAAGCCAACAGAATGGCACTCCGAAGGATGGAGAAGAAAATACTAAAACTATTTCAACTAACCACAGGGGAAGAACACATTTCGACGGCACAAGAAATTCTAGAAGGGAAAACAATAACGAAACGGCTCACCACATCAAGAATCAAATACTGGGCACATATCCTAAGAAGACCTGCCAATCATCCTCTACAGCTAGCGTATGCCATGCAAACAGAAGAAAAGAAGATCGGAAGACCATGCTACACGTGGAATACATCACTGGAGAGGGACATCCAAAACACCGGCATACCCAAACAGACATGGGAGGAATGGGTACGAAGAAAAGAGGATATACGAAGAGAGGTAAGAAGAATCTACGCAATAATCGAAGACTCCGATCAAGAATCGGATGAAGAAGCACAGGCTAACGGAGAAGAAGAAGAATGAGAGTGGGGAAGGGGAGAACAACGGAGAAGAAACGAAACATGCACCAAGGGGAAAGCGACGGAGATCTAGCGGTCAACTGCAGAGGGGAAGATCAGGAATAGAAGGAGGTACAATCCAGAGGCGAACCTCCAACTCAGTGGTAAAATAGTTGTAATTAGGATGGTAAATATTAAGTCGTTAATTAGTCATCAGGCAACTAAGATAGGGGAGCTTGTTACCTTAGGACGATAGATAGATACGGACAAGAACAAGGTAAAACTGGATACCACAGCTATTAGATGCTAAGGCATAAGAGCAAAATGGACAGTTGAAGAAGCTTGGGAGTAAATACTAAGTAGTTTAATAGTTATTAGGAAACTAAGATAGGTGTACTCTGTAACCTTAAAACAATAGAAATAGGTGAAATCAGAACAATGTGAAACTTTGACACCAAAGTTATTAGGTTAAAATGCATAATCGCATAACGGTCTCGGCTATGTACTCAACACCCATTGCTACGTAGTTTACTAACTACCCGGTGTTGCAGTAGCGGTGTCTTGCGGTATGCATTGCAGACATGCTAACGTTGCGCAATACCCCATCCGATCCCACCCTATCCATTAAATCCCACCCCACTTACTGGCATGGGGTGGGCCTGGCGTAATCCAGGATTGACCCTCGAGTCGGCTCCATGTCAGATGATGATGATGATGATGATGACAAAAATTAATATTTAATGATTTCTTTTGGAGAACATCAAATATAAGTTAGTGAGAGAGAAAATATCATTAAATACTACAGATAAAAATGTGAATTCAAAATTGTTGATATCGTTTAAACCCGAACATGCAGTTGAGCGGCTAATTGCGACTGAACTCTTCACTTGCGCGATTCCGTGAACCGTGAACCAATTGTAGATATTGACGTAGGCGTTACCATGGCAACGGAGGTATAACTGCAGAGTTAAAATACGTTTGAGGCTGACTCTTCAATACAATTGCACGAGTGTTGTAGGTATGATTTTTTATGGTCACTGTATTCACGCTCGACAGACTGCATTTAACATTAAAATTTTAAATACAAGGGGACCAGAAAAAATGTAATGTGTTTGTTTTCACTAAGCTTTTTGTATCTACGAGTATGTATGCCATAATTAAACGACTCCTAATAGTTTCAAATTTGGCTTAATTTTCATATTCATCTTCATTAATAGCGGTGGTCAAGGTTACTACATTCATTTTTAGGAAATATTTCCAGGTATTTCTTTAAACTAGGAATTCGCATTGTTTAAATTTTTTTCTAATGCTCTTTATATTGTTTCTTACCATCGACTTGCTTTTTGCCCATTCTATATTCGTCATCGTCAATATGTTATATTTTATTTTCATCAGTTGATTCATCTTCAAATTCACTTCGTTTCTGTATTTTCAAATACTGCTTTATCTTCCTTAAGAATCTCTTCCCGGCATTGCCTTTCTTCGCGTATTTCGCTGTTTACACCTTATTTTAATTGTTGTCATTTTTATATTCTTCTTATTTTTATCTTCATACTAGCTTTACTTCAAGAAAACCTTTGGTCCGTTATACTTTTGAAGTAGAACGTATTTCTTTTTTCTGCCTTAACCGTTCCTAATCTGGTTCTACATTTTTATTATTCTTCGATGCCGTTCTTGTATTATTTTGATTTTTATCATCCTAAGGATTTTCAAATCCCACTTCATAGTCTGGCCCTGTTTTTTGTTGAATAGAGCTTAGTACTGTAGTTTTTAGATCGTGTTCAGATTTTATATTTATTGTTAATTGTTAGTTTGTAGGTTTGTAGAGGCGAATTATTTGTAGAAGTTACTGTTGTGACATCAGAATTGAGTATATGTATTTCTCAACACTTACTCGTTTCGGACTGTGTGTAATCTATAAGCCCGTGAACTAGTTTTTATTTGCATTTTTGTGCATTTAGGTCATCAAAGGGACCTTGTTGCGACACCTACGCAAACACAAAAATGGCATTATTAAATAGCTCACATGTTATTTTTACGCACTCTTTTAGATAAAATTTATGTGTGTTTGCCTCTCCTATTTTAAATGTTACACATTTTGTTTGACCATGTGTGCTTTTTTAAATTACGTTTATTTTACGGCTGAGTACTTCTATCTATTTACTCTGCCATTTAATTGTTTAGGATTTGTGATGTTTACACTGCAATTAAATGTATATTTAGATATGCGTTTTAACTGATATATTAAGTTTATTTTATGGCTTACTTTCAGAAATGAAGTGCGTCTTTGCTTTTATTAATGAAGCCGGTGCACATGGGCACATTTTGCTCTCAGATTAAAGCAGAACCGCATCAGCCTAAACACTGCCTTTAATCGAATTTAGTAAAATAATAAATGTTAAATCTTATCTACATAGGAGTGTGCTAGTAGCTCAGTTGGTAGAGCGCTCGCTTTCTGAGTAAAACGTCGATTCTGACTTGGGTTCGAAACCTAAGCAGAACTATGCAGATTTATAAAAATCTTGTCTGCAACCCACCACACACAATTTCCCAATACGGCTTGCAACCGTGGGATCTTAATGCTAAACACCTTCTCTGAAATTTCTGTCGTTCGGATTCGACGTTAAACGGTAGGTCCCATCTTTTCTCTGGGGTAGAAGTGCTTGCACTTCCCACTGGTCGCAACCCACGTTAAGTAGGTCCTCTATGTATGTGGTACCTTAAAACGCGCCACACAGGCATAGGAGAGAAGATCGCTAAGTCTCGTAAGAGACAGAACACTCACAGAAGAAGACGATTACTTTTGTGTTAGTATGAAACACAATCGGGCTTACTCATATGGGCTGTTAATTAAATTTTATAAATTAATCTATAATTCTGTAGATACGGGTAATTAGCTGTTCATATAACCCGAGATCAGAGCTAACCCAACTGGATCAGTGAGAAAAATTATAAAAATCTTCCTATGGACTATGAATAGTCCAATATGGCTAATGCTCTATATACGAACTATTTCCTATTAACAAAATGGTAGAGCCGGAGCAATACAGTTAGTCTACTAGAGATACTAAGCAATTTTCTGTTAATCTATCTACGAGGTGTGAGTAACCCAATAGATGGATATAAATTATTACTAATTTGAAATTACTACGAGACAGAGTCGAACTAGCCCAAATGATTACATCATTTCATTTTCATAAATTAATCGATACATAGGAGCAATTAGCTGTTAATATTAGACCAGACCCGAAGTAATCCAATTATATAGTCCATTATTAAAATGTTTAAACGGCTAGCTATGAAGTACAAATAGGAAATTTCGAGTTAGCAGGTGACAGAGCTGAAATAAAATTTTATAACACAATATTATGCCTTAGCAGTTTCAAAAAACCAATTGTTTTAATATAATATAATAGATATGAGTAATATATTTAACCGGATTAATTCTGTATGCTGTATATGTTCATTAGAGAAATTGTTATCAATCTGCCTGCGGTGTGTTAATACACCAATAGATACTTATATATAGGTAATTTATTATTATTACGAAACTATTTGAAATAATTTATTTATTTCATTCGTCCCGTATCAGTCCACTGCTGGACGTAGGCCTCTCTCATTTGTTTCCATCTGTCTTGAGCCTTTTAAATACAATCTCTTCCTGTAAACTCTCGAATATCGTCATTTCATCTTTTTGGCGGTCTTCCTACCCCTCTTTTCGTTAGACATGGCCTCCATCTTAAGAGTTTTGAAGTGCATCGGTTTGGTCCATGTCCTGCTATATGACCCGCCCATTGCCACTTTGCTTGGGCTACTATCTGTATTACATCGGGGACTCTTGTTCTACGCTTTATCACCTCATTCTGCAGTCTTGAGTCTACCTCTCGGACTTACCCCCAACATTATACGCTCCATCGCTCTTTGACAAACTCTGTGTTAATGTTACTGTCTCCAAACCATAGGTTGCCACAGACAATATACAGATTTCATACACCTTTCTTTTCAGGTTGATGGGGATGTCGGAGTATATGCTGTAGTTTTCCAAAGGCTCTTATTCTTCTCCTAATTTCAGATGTTTGATTTTATGTTCCAATCCTAATTGAGTGGCCTAGATAAATATATTCGTCTACTCTTTCCACAGATTGATTATCAATAAAAACAACTGTATCGCTGTCATTATTTTAATATTGTTTATATTTATCTCTAGTCCTAAGTTCTTGGATGCCTCTTTTAATTGTATGAGCATGGTTTTTAATTCTTTGGCATTGCTAGAAATTAGTACGATATCGTCCGCAAATCTCAGGTGATTTAGAAGACATCCGTCAATGTTAATACCTTTATCTTCCCAATCCACTTGCTTGAACACATCTTCCATCGCCAGCGTGAATAATTTTGGAGAAATTGTGTCTCCCTGGCGAAAGCCTTTTTCAACCTTTAGTTTGTTAGTTTGAAGGTCTTCATCTATCTTTACATGAAATGAATGAATTCAGTGCTTTGAGGACGGCATGTAGTGCGATGGAGTCAAAAGCCTTTCGATAGTCCACAAACGCCAAATGAATGGGAGTATTGTATGCAGTTGTCTTCTCAATTAGTGTTCTGATGGTTTGGATGTGATCCATGGTACTGAACGCCTTCCTAAAACCTGCCTGCCCTACTGGCTGGTAGAAGTCTAATTTCTCTAGTCAGGCGATTGGTGATGATTTTAGTGAATAGTTTGTACCTATATACAGGAGAGTAAACTTATGGGGCGGTAGTTTTCAATGTTTGATGTGTCCCCTTTTTTGAAAAGAAGAATTACCTCAGCTTTTTTCAACGCCTTTGGTATCTTCTCCTCCATCAGTAATTTGTTTAAAAGTATCGTGACTATCGCTTCTACTACTTCACTCCCCATTTTCAACATTTCAGCAGTTATACGGTCTTCCCCTG
>JABXWE010024453.1:0-18073 GCA_014611495.1 Limonius californicus | reverse complement strand
GTGTGATTTTTAACTGACAATTTTTTTAGTGGTGGGATTTTCAGGCGGTAATATTTTTCTTAGGGGAGATTTACTTCCTAGGAGATGTTTTGCGAATAGATTTTTAAGTGACAAGTTTCTATTGGCGTGATTTTTAACTGAAAACATTTTTAGTGGTGGTATTTTTAAGCAGTAAGAGTTTCTTCTACTAGGACATTTTACGGATAGCTTGTTAACTGACAAGTGTATATTAGTGTGATTTTTAACTGACAATTTTTTTAGTGGTGGGATTTTCAGGCGGTAATATTTTTCTTAGGGGGATTTACTTCCTAGGAGATGTTTTGCGAATAGATTTTTAAGTGACAAGTTTCTATTGGCGTGATTTTTAACTGAAAACATTTTTAGTGGTGGTATTTTTAAGCAGTAAAAGTTTCTTCTACTAGAACATTTTACGGATAGCTTTTTAACTGACAAGTGTATATTGGTGTGATTTTTAACTGACAAGTTTTTTAGTGGTGGGATTTTCAGGCGGTAATATTTTTCTTAGGGGAGATTTACTTCCTATAAGATGTTTTGCGAATAGATTTTTAAGTGACAAGTTTCTATTGGCGTGATTTTTAACTGAAAACTTTTTTAGTGGTGGGATTTTTAAGCAGTAAGAGTTTCTTCTACTAGGACATTTTACGGATAGCTTTTTAACTGACAAGTGTATATTAGTGTGATTTTTAACTGACAATTTTTTTAGTGGTGGGATTTTCAGGCGGTAATATTTTTCTTAGAGGAGATTTACTTCCTAGGAGATGTTTTGCGAATAGATTTTTAAGTGACAAGTTTCTATTGGCGTGATTTTTAACTGAAAACATTTTTAGTGGTGGTATTTTTAAGCAGTAAGAGTTTCTTCTACTAGAACATTTTACGGATAGCTTTTTAACTGACAAGTGTATATTGGTGTGATTTTTAACTGACAAGTTTTTTAGTGGTGGGATTTTCAGGCGGTAATATTTTTCGCAGGGCAGATTTACTTCATCTGAGATGTTTTGCGAATAGATTTTTAAGTGACAAGTTTCTATTGGCGTGATTTTTAACTGAAAACGTTTTTAGTGGTGGGATTTTTAAGCAGTAAGGGTTTCTTCTACTAGGACATTTTACGGATAGCTTTTTAACTGACAAGTGTATATTGGTGTGATTTTTTAGTGACAATTTTTTTAGTGGTGGGATTTTCAGGCGGTAATATTTTTCGCAGGGGAGATTTACTTCCTCTGAGATGTTTTGCGAATAGATTTTTAAGTGACAAGTTTTTATTGGTGTGATTTTTAACTGAAAACATTTTTAGTGGTGGGAGTTTTAAGCAGTAAGAGTTTCTTCTACTAGGACATTTTACGGATAGCTTTTTAACTGACAAGTGTATATTGGTGTGATTTTTTAGTGACAATTTTTTTAGTGGTGGGATTTTCAGGCGGTAATATTTTTCGCAGGGGAGATTTACTTCCTCTGAGATGTTTTGCGAATAGATTTTTAAGTGACAAGTTTTTATTGGTGTGATTTTTAACTGAAAACATTTTTAGTGGTGGGAGTTTTAAGCAGTAAGAGTTTCTTCTACTAGGACATTTTACGGATAGCTTTTTAACTGACAAGTGTATATTGGTGTGATTTTTTAGTGACAATTTTTTTAGTGGTGGGATTTTCAGGCGGTAATATTTTTCGCAGGGGAGATTTACTTCCTCTGAGATGTTTTGCGAATAGATTTTTAAGTGACAAGTTTTTATTGGTGTGATTTTTAACTGAAAACATTTTTAGTGGTGGGAGTTTTAAGCAGTAAGAGTTTCTTCTACTAGGACATTTTACGGATAGCTTTTTAACTGACAAGTGTATATTGGTGTGATTTTTAAGTGACAATTTTTTTAGTGGTGGGATTTTCAGGCGGTAATATTTTTCGCAGGGGAGATTTACTTCCTCTGAGATGTTTTGCGATAGATTTTTAAGTGACAAGTTTTTATTGGTGTGATTTTTAACTGAAAACATTTTTAGTGGTGGGAGTTTTAAGCAGTAAGAGTTTCTTCTACTAGGACATTTTACGGATAGCTTTTTAACTGACAAGTGTATATTGGTGTGATTTTTAACTGACAAGTTTTTTAGTGGTGGGATTTTCAGGCGGTAATATTTTTCGCAGGGGTGATTTACTTCTAATGAGATGTTTTGCAAATAGATTTTTAAGTGACAAGTTTCTATTGGCGTGATTTTTAACTGAAAACATTTTTAGTGGTGGGATTTTTAAGCAGTAAGAGTTTCTTCTGCTAGGACATTTTACGGATAGATTTTTAACTGACAAGTGTATATTGGTGTGATTTTTAACTGAAAAGATTTTTAGTGGTGGGATTTTTAAGCAGCAAGGTTTTCTTCTAGTGGGCTATTTTACGGGTAGATTTTTAACTGTCAAGTTTTATACTGGCATGATTTTTAAACGACAAATGTTATTTGACGTAATTTTTTACAGAGGGATTTTTAACCGACAAAATTTTTAGTAGTGCGATGTTCAAGTAGGAAACTGTTTACGAGTGAAATTTTGTTCCATATTTAAGTGATAAGTGTTTGCAGTGGCGAGAGTTTCTTCTGTAAGGATTTTTACGACTAGAATTTTAACTGCCATGTTTTTACTGGCGTTATTTTTTACATCAAGATTGTTAACCGTTTTTTAGCTTTCCTGCGAGGCTGGTTGCAGACGGGGTTTTGTCCGGCTGCATTATTGATTGAGGTTTTTTAACTAGCACTTGTAAAAGGTATTTCCAATGTATTAACTGTTGGGAGAGTTGTTTACGAGAAAATTTTTCAAAGCATAATATTTGAATAAAGTATGTTCTACTTTATGGGTTAATGCCATATTTTGTATATTTGTCCTTTGCCCTTATACTTTTGAATACACGAAATTATTTAATATATGTATAATAAAGTAATATATTTCTTACCGTAAAAATTACAAAATATTTATATACAACATATACTATCCTGAAATTGTGGCTACTATGTGTGACAAATTATATATTTTTGGAATGTCGTTGGAAATAGAGCTATTTATAATTTCCAACCGATTTGAGTTCACGATTTGATTCACATTTTACCCATTTCAGTAACAATTTAAAAGTAGGTGCATTGGCTGTATTGATTTTCGGGACGGGATATTTTTCATTTTAGTTTTGCTCCCCGAAAGGTGTTTACAGAATAGCGAAAAAGATTTATGGTTCGTATATGTACATGTAGGTTGATAACTTCTTCAAAACAAGATTAATTTAATATCGAAGGATTAATTATCTACATGCAATATTTTGAACTTGTAAGTCTATAAATTACAATACATAAACAAGAACAGTCAGTTATTTTAGTTCATTTATTGTATCGTGAAAAGATATCCATGTTTTATGATAAACGTGAATTATAGGGCTAATGAGCGATTAATAGAATCACATAAAATTACAGAACAGTTTAATTACGTGTATTTGTAAGCCGATGTAACCCTTCAATAAAACAGGTTAAGCAGAAGTACTTGTTCTCCAGAAGTGAGTTCTAAACTGTCATAACGAGCACATGTTGCCACTATTAGTGGCAATTAGTAATCTGTGACAACACGCGCTCGTGCCTTGAAAGATTCAGCATCTACGCCGCGAGCTGATAAATCCAATACGCTTGCAGCATCATTGTAATCCTTTTTATATAGTTATGTACTATACTAGGACAATAATTATAGAATAATAATTAACAAGTTGGAAATCAACAAATGCTATCCACAATCAACGAAATAAATTGGCTGCTATTTAATATTCCCCATTCCCTACTTGATATTTATTGAATTAAAGTGTCTGTTGAACGAATATCCACTCTGTAATTTTATCGAAATGGGGGAAGCTACACTATGGGTACAAAAACAAAAAAAAGTTTTCACAGTTTTTTTTCTCTTAATCGACACTATATGTATTTTTTCAATTATACTTGCACATTTTCAAAAAACAATGTGGTTTATCATAATCAGTATTATCATTTAGAAACGACGAGGCCAGGAAAGTAATGGGAGTTACATAATTGTAGATTTTTAACTAGTGGCTATTTAACTTTAAGAAATTTTTAACTAACGGGAGTTTTCACCACCGAAAGTTTAAGATAATAGAAGTTCAAAGCAAACAGCGGTTATCTAAAAATAAGTATGTTTACTATTTCTGCATTAACGAAGTACTTTTCAAACTGTATTCGTTTAATACGAAATAGAGATAAGAAGAACCAATTAACGGAAACGTTTTCAAATCGACGGATAAACTAATAAGGTTTTTAACAAGCCACATTTTAACAAATTTCCGTTATTGGAAGTATTAAATAATCTTATTTTTAATTGATAAGTGAATATATTATTAATTATTCAACAAATTCATTTCTACGGTACAGACCTGTAAGGTAAAAAACAATTAACAAAACTAATTTTATTGCTTGCTTTTCCATTAATAAATAAATAAAATCGGTTGCATAGCGGAGCACGATCGGTCAAACGGTATTCGTAGTGCAGCATAATCCGTGCTGGTCAGTACTCGTATTATAGTAACATATGCAAGCGATCGTGCTTCGGAGGACACGGATCTTTGACAATCGTAAACCATGTAGTGGAACTTCTCTTCTCTGTTCCACCGGTTAGGTTAGCCTCCTACCCGGTATACGTGCAAAGAGGGCTCACAGAACTTACTCAATTGTAGGTAATTAACAGTCCATTGGCCTATACACAGAAGAAGAAGAAGAAATAAACTTCAGGTACTTTTACAGCGGGCTTGCCGATTACAAAAATTCAGAGTAGGGCAGAATCTTGATGTTAACCAAAGCCAAAGAAATTAGATGAGGTTAGCTTTTTAAACATCGGCATATAAATTAATCATTTTTAACAAGTGTAAGCTTTAACCATAGGAGAACTAACGAAAGTTCTAGTCCATGGAAATTTTACCAATCGTAAATATGTTGGGCAGTACTTGCTTTATCAAACCTATGATTTCTGAATGACCTACATGTTCTTTAAACCTAATTTCAATATTACGTTTAGTTTGCCCAATATATTTTCCATTACAGTTAGAACGGTCAATTTCGTAAATCCCCGACTTTTCCAAAGTTTTAACTTTGTCTTTAGGGTTTCCCAATAAGTTTCGAATATTGTTATTTGAACAAAACACAATTTGGGAATTGATTTGTTTGTATATTTTACCAAGGCCTTTAGTTAAGGGGTGGAACGGAATTTGGATGAAATTCCTGGTGATTTCTTCAAAGTGAAAACTTTGTCAAGTTCTACTAATGTCTCAACAACATCTTATACATTTTAAAGCGACGCTATTACGGAAGATGACTTAAAAGTGATTACTTTAGCGCGATTTAAAATTGTGATGTGCGCAAGGGAATTAAAAAATCAAAAATCAATTGCAAAATGTATTAATTAGGAAAGAGAAAACAAGTAGTAATTCAACAATATTTGACCGTTTCTACCTTTAATGTTTATAGTATTAAAAGTCCCTAAAAGAACAGAGGAAGGCCTTTAGTTTGTAGTATGTTCGTTTTGTCTTTAGAGTTAGTATTATAATAGTCGATAGACTAACAGGCCGTGTACCCTCATTTATGCATAATTAATACGTCCATTAGCTAAATACAAGCAACCCCATCTTTTATAGATTTAAACACTGCATCTCCTATTTTAACGTTCGGTGTGTTGTAGCAAATACAATTTGTAAATAACCGAAATATCCAAAGGGTAAGCTGAGCTGAAATATCATCAATCATCATACGTGAACTAATTCCCTGAACCCAAATTTTACGTCACATTTCTAACATCTAGTGCATTCCAAACTTAATTATGATCTATTAGAAGAGAGGCGATTATACTCCAGTTTGATTAATGGTTTTTTCTACATGGATGTGTAAAATTACATATTTATAGGTGTTTATTTCGCTTACTTAATGCTTTCAGTTATGGATATTTTGCTTTCCGTAAGCCATACATTTAGTAACACTACATTGGAGTATTTGCTTCATATCTGAATAGATAACAGTACTAAATCTAAATAAAAAATCTTCAAAATAGTCATTGAATAGATTTAAGGACTTGAGTTCCGTTCTGACCGCGACAGCGCGAGGTCGATATTCAAGAGAGAAAGTGTATCTTATCACGATTTAAACTTTTTACCGTGACCAGACGTGAATATAATACACAAGTTGCAATAAATAAAGTGATACTGACCTTAATATACAGGTATTTACAAATATTACATTTAAAACTAAACTTCTGACTACAGGGATATAATAAAATAAGTCATTATGTACACTGATAACCTAACCAATAATATCCCATCCCAAAATACACAACACTCCTACAACGCAGAAACGAATAACAGTGCAAAAACGTTAGCTCATGTTACCAACGAACAAATTAGTTTCCCCAAAAAGGACCAAGCTATTATTATTAACGAACTAGAAGGAGTCTATCTTAAAGAATACATTTTAGCAATTGGCAACATAGTTGGCTCCACAAACATTATCTTCGCGTACAAGATTTCAAATAACAGGATTTGTATCTATTTAAAGCAGAAAGCACTCGTAGACCAGCTTGCTATAAAACACAAAATAATAACGATCCAAGATCTCCAGACAACGCTACGTCCACTAGTTTCACCAGCCCAAAGGATTATAATATCGAATGCCTGCCCCTCCATGCCACATTTTTAAAAGCAGGAATGGATGAAAAAGAATACAGTCACATTTTAAGCTTTAGGAGACAAGTATATATTGAACCATTAAAAGAAAATTCCCTCCCACAATCTTTACTGATTACAGTTGAAGACACAGACTATAGAATATTCCTCTCAACGAACACAACATATTTTATATGTCGTCAAGTGGGACATATAGCAGAAAAATGCCCAAACCGAAGTACTAGAGAAAATCCCACCATTCTCCCCGTCACCCCAAATAAACGAAGTCTATCAACAACCATAGAATCTCCTGATACAGAAGAAACAAATCTCGAAGAATTCCCACTCTATACACACAGCTACTACAGAAATTCTCACTCAGGCTGAGACGTCACAGAATACGACGAAATCAAAATCTGATAAAAATAAGCGGCCCAAAATATTTAAAAATAATGACCCAGAAGGGGAAAACCTAACACTAGAAGAAAGCCTCCTCCCGATTAAACATATAATTGAAATAACACCACATAGTTACCCAGTCAATTACACCGAATTTAAAAATTTCTTAGGAAAAACATACGGCTCGCCAGATCCTCTCACAATATCTAAACAATATACAAATAATACGACAAATCTAATAAACATGATGAAAGATTTATATCCCAACCTAGAAAAACGAGTCATAACAGCCAGATTCACAAGAATTATTAAAAAAATGCAACTACAGTTAATGGCGGAATGGGAACAGACACATCCTGATCAACCTAACAAGACCCAGAAGAAACATATTAATCAGCAACTAGTGAACTGCTAAAAATTATTCAATTTAATTGTAACGGTTTTTATCAGCGACTACGCGATATACAACGAATATTAATGGATTATCAACCAAATGTTATATGCCTACAGGAAACCCACTTAAAACCTGACAAAAACGCCTATACTAAAGGCTATGAAACTTTCAGTAGAAGCCGTCAAACCCAACACGCCAATGGAGGTGTTATCATATTCGTTAAACAAAATTTATTCTCCAAACAAATCGGAATAAGATCTAACTTGGAAGTTATTGCAGTCGAAATACACGCGCCCCAACAATATTATATTTGCAATGTATACAGTCCCCCAAACTACCAAATAACCCTGGAAGAAGTAAAGGATATTGTAAACAGCCTTCCGAAACCGTACATAATAGTTGGAGACTTCAACTCACATAACCCCCTTTGGAGCAGCACGACAACAAACAGTAAAGAAAAAATTATTGAAAAAATACTAGACGACGACATTGTACTACTAAATGATGGCCACCCCACTCACTTTGACAGTAAAACAAATAAATTCTCTGCTGTAGACTTATCCCTGTGTAATGCTACATTAAAACCATTAATCACGCGGACGACTCTAACATATTTATATGGAAGTGGCCATCACCCTATCCTATTGGACTTAAATTATGAAGAAAATGAACCAGTAATAATAAAGAAATGGAATATATCAGAAGCAAATTGGACATTATACTCCGACAGTATACATACCAACAATATTACATTTTCAACAGAATTAGACATCCACACCAATACAGAACAAATCACGAATACCATTATAAATGTTGCCAGTATAGCTATCATATAAAACAAATTCATACCCAGCCAAAATATAAAGTACCATGGTGGAATACCGAGTGTAAAGAAGCTATTAAAAAGAAGAACCAGGCGTTCAACAAATATGTAAAAAGAAGAACTATAGAAACACTGATTGAATTTAGAAAAGCGAGAGCAATTGCCAGACAAATTATTAACAAAAACAAACAAAAGTCATGAGAAGATTATGTAAATTCTATCAATTCAACAACATCAGCTAAAGAGGTGGAATAAAATCCGTGGTATCAAAGGCAGAAAAACCAACTTCAGCATTACAACTCTAAATATAAACGACCAATTAAAACTTACCGAACAAGAAATAGTAGATTCTCTGTCTGACATTTGCACAAATATCCAGCTCTGAAAACTACAACCAAACTTTTATAAACATAAAAAAAAGAAGCTGAAAAAATACCATTGAATACATCAACATATAACCATAATGAACTCTACAATGAACAATTTAGATTAGATGAATTAGAGTACTCTCTAATACCAAATCCTCTTCCCCAGGACCAGACACAATCCATTATGAAATGCTGAAGTACCTACCTCACTCATCTAAATCTGTACTCCTGGATTTTTATAATTATATATGGATCAAAAATGTCTTCCCAAAATCATGGAAAAAATCCACTGTAATCCCTATCCTCAAACCAACAAAAGATAAAACGCTACCAACAAGTTATCGCCCTATATCTCTTACTAACATCATGTGTAAGATCTTAGAAACGTTGGTGAAAAGGAAAAGGAAGAGAATCAAACCAAGTAACCCAGCAATTAAATAGATAGCGAAAATGAAATAACACTAGAAGAAACCCAAGAGACGCTGGAAACTAGGGAAAGCTGCAGCGGCGGATATTTCCTAGAAATGCTAAAGTATTTGGGAAAGGAGAGCCTAAAATTGCTAATTAAGGTACTGAACATTGCGTGGAAATGTAAGAAGACTCCAAAAGAATGGGAATTAGCAACTATTCTACCGATATATAGGAACGTACGAGGACGTAAGAAATTGCGATAATTACAGAAGAATTTCATTATTGATCGTTGCAACCAAGATATGCGAGAGAGTTCAAGAACAACGACTGAGGAAAGAAATGAAATCCCAACTGGAGAAAAATCAATCCGGGTTTAGAAAAGATAGAAGCACATTAGACTAGATATTCACTGTAAGATAAATAATAGAGAAAAGGATAGAACACAACAAAAAATTATTCTCAATATTTATCAATTTAGAGAAAAACATTCGACTAGAGGCCCCAAGAAATGCTATGAAAGATTTTACCAACGGGAAATGTTAGCAACGGATTAATATAAGAAACTAGAAGTTTCTACAACGCTACCAGCAATTGTGTTTGCACGGGGAACTACATTTCTAGTGCATTCGAAATAAAGATAGGGGGTATCTTGAGTCCCCTTCTATTTACAATTGCTATGGACGAAGCCATGAAGAAAGTCAAATTAACTGTGGGGGAAATTTCAATTGGGTCATGGGAACCTAATCCCAGTGTACTCGTCTCACCTTGCCTTTGCAGATGATATAATACTATTTGCAGCGTCAGCTCGAGCACTCTTATGAAACCTTCAAATCTGGAGGAAACGCTACGGGGTATAGAAATGACAATAAACTTTGAAAAGACCAAAGCAATGGTAATCGGCTGAAAGTAATATTAATATTTTTTTTAAATTTATTTATTGTCTCTACAATCTGTCATACAATGACATTCAGTAGATTATTTAACAAACATGAATACGTGATTGACTTGAAGGTTGTGCATCCAGTGATGCCCACCTATATTAAACATCAAGTAGTTTAACAATACTAATTATAATAAATAAACATGTAAAACTTCCTGATTATACAAATCTGTTTATAAGATCGAAAGGTTTGAAACGTTTTAATCGCGGTTGCACGGCATCATCATATTCTTTTAGACACCCCACTGAGGTGTTTGGCTGATCGTTAATTCGATCTCGGTATCGCGCACTAAACCGCTGAATTTCTTGGTACACTGGGAACTGCTAGGTCCCTTCGAATGGTTTCATTGGGGATGTACCATGGGGCGTTTACCATAACTCTTAAGACTTTTGATTGAAATCTTCTTAAGATTTCTATGTTGGAGGTGCGGGCGGTGCCCCAGAGTTGAATTCCATATGTCCATATAGGTTTAAGCATTGTTTTATAGAGAAGCAACGTATTCTCCAAGGATAGCTGCGAGCGTCGCCCTAACAACCAGTACATCTTATGTAGTTTGAGGCCCATTTGCTTTCGTTTTGCCCAGATGTGCGTCCTCCAGGTTAGTCTCTTGTCCAGGTGTATGCCAAGATACTTGGCACTATCCGCTTGTGGGATCTGTTGATTATTGAGCAGCAACGGTGGACAGGTGCCTCTGCTAAGTGTGAAAGTTACTTGGACGGATTTGCTTTCGTTTAGTTTAATTCTCCATTTTAAGCACCAGGATTGGATTGCGTTTAAGTGGCTTTGTAAATGGCTTGAAGCTAGGTGTGGGTCTGCGTGTGATGAGAGTACAGCTGTGTCATCCGCAAAGGTGGCAACCATATTTCCGGGTGTGGTCGGTAGATCTGCTGTAAATAGGAGGTATAGGATTGGTCCCAGTACGCTCCCTTGAGGAACACCGGAGTTGATGGGATAAGTCGGTGTTAGGGCGCTGCCATATCTGACGAGAAAGTGACGGTTGGAAAGATATGACTTCAGAAGTTCAAAATAATCCATGGGTAGGGATTTTTTGATTTTACAAAGTAGTCCATCGAGCCAGACCTTATCAAAGGCCTGTGTAACATCCAGGAATACTGCTGCACAATATCTACGCTCATCAAAGTTCTTAGTAATTTTGTCTACTACGCGATGCACTTGCTCGATTGCTGCGTGGTGAATTGAATATTAATATAACACTAGACAGGTCGAAATTAGAACAAGTGGAAAATTATAAATCCAGAGCTACAGTTGCGGAAACATAAACCGGGACACTAACATTTCGCTAGCGTAAATGGATTAGTTTGAACTTTATAACAATGGTTACCAAGTAATCTTCAATAACAACGAAAGTAAATTATTGACAAATCAAAATTTATTAATATTTGGTCATACGTCCATTCGCTTCTACTACTGCAGCTAAACGTCTCGGCACCGATGTAACTAGATTTGGAATAAAATCCACCTCGATATTATTCCATGCTTCTTGAATGCCATCTATCAGTTGCCCCTGGTTCCTTGGTCGACGTTATGGTTGTTGAACCACTGCCTAACAATACAAGATGTGTGAACAGGCGAATTATCTTGAAAGATAAATTCAACGGGGTTCATCCGCTGAACTGATGGTAGCATGACATTTTCAAGTATATTCAAATAAATTTGTCCATTCAATCTTTCGTTTATATGCCGGCACATACCTGCACCTTCGTAGCTAATCCACGCCCACGTGTTAGCAGAAAAGCGGACACTAGCATGGGCATATCTTTCTTCAAACCGGCTGTTTCTGGGTCGATATACGTGAATACGCCCGTTACTGAAAGATTGAAATATCTTCTCATCTGAGAAGATTACAATTCTACACAAGTCTTCATCTCTGTTTAAAAACTCTTGAGCATATTCAACTCTTAGCCGTTTACTTTCTTCTGATAAAAAGGGTTTTCGCGCAGCGGAATAATTTGCGTTTCCGCTGTTTTTCAACCGGTTTCAGGCCGTTCGTACAGTAGCTGGAAAATTGACATTTTCGCAAGCACTTACTGCGGTGTCAAATGGATTTCGCCTTAAACAATTAAGCAATGCATCATCTTGATCTTCAGTCGTGCACTTCTGTCGTATTGCCCCATCTTTTCTTCTCGCGTTCTGACCTTCAAACCTTCTTCTCTTTATTCGTTCTACCGCAATCTTCTAACATTAAATCGTTCTCTTATTTGTCTATACGACCACCCATTTTCTATTCCCTGTATAATTCTTTTTCTTATATTTTCATTAATATGACGATACATTTTATAAATGTTAATTGTAACTGCTGATATTAGTAATGCATGACACATGACATTTGACAACAATCAGAAAGAACAATTTACACTATCCAAATTTTTTTTTTATTTTAATAAAATACCCCCATAAGAATATTTCTAATATTACAATCTGGTCTAGAGACCAATGAGTAATTTTATTCTGTCCTAAATTAACTACGTGAATCTTAAACTCAGGTTTTACTCACTAGTCTACCTTAGTGTCTGGTAATCTAATTACACGTTGGAATTAACGTGTACACTGTTGCACAATGCTCTGCTTTTCACTAATATAATCACTGCGCTAACTCAAACGGTTTAGTTCTCTTGAGTCTTCTTATTATGTTGGTATTATCAAGGAGCTGGATCGCCTCGATGTTCACGTGCTGAAGGAGCCGTTGTTCGTGGCTTCTGGCGAATCTGAGAATAGTCTGATCAACTGTGTCCATTCCAAGATCGCGATGGAGGTCACTGTTGCGGAGATACCAGGGTGCATCAACAATGCTTCTTAGCACTTTGTTTTGGAATCGTTGGATGATCTGAACGTTGCATTTACTAGCACAGCCCCAGACCTGGATGCCGTATGTCCATACGGGTTTCAAGATTTGTTTGTAAAGAAGCAGTTTATTGTATGTAGATAACTTGGAGTTTCTCCCAAGCAGCCAGTACAGTTTTTTATATTTCAATCCAAGTTCTTTCCTTTTCTTTTTTATATGGACTTTCCAGCGTAGTCTTGCGTCAAGATTCATGCCCAGATATTTAGCTGACTCTGCATGTGGTATCTGGGTATCATTAATTCTGATGGTTAGATTTTTTTTGTTTGTTGGTGTTGTTGATATGCACAGACTTACTTTTATTTAGCTTGATGCGCCATGTTTTAATCCAATTATTAATTCTATCAATAGAGGCTAGAAGCTTCTCGGCAGCCTCTTCATGACTTTTTCCAAAGGCAGTAATTGCCGTATGATCAGCAAATGTTGCTATTGTTTCACTTTATAGGTTAGGGATGTCGCTAGTGTACAACAGATAGAGTACTGGACCAAGTACACTTCCTTGTGGCACTCCTGCCTTAATCTCTCTTATTTTAGAATAAGCCTCTTCCTGCTTAATTGTAAAGTATCTTTCTGACAAATAGGATTTTAAAAGCTGAGAATGTTGTCAGGGCAGGAACATGTCCAGTTTGTGAAACAAGCCTTCATACCAAACCTTGTCAAAGGCCTAGGCAACGTCAAGGAAAATGGTGGAGCAAACTTTTTTTCTTCTAGTGATTTTTCCATTATATCAGTAATTCCGTGTATCTGGTCTATTGTGGAATGGCTTTCTCTCAAGCCAAACTGATGGGAGGGAATCAACTCCTTCTCGTCTATTATCGGTTTCAGTCTTTTAAGAAACAATTTTTCGTAGAGTTTTGATATGACAGGGAGCAAAGAGATAGGCCTGTATGACGAAACTTCATGGGGGGGGCCTCTGCTACTTTCCATATCTTACTATACTATACTAACTACCAAAATCAGTATGGTACATGGGGGTTGATACACAAAGAACGAGAGGAAGACCGAGAAAAACCTGGTTTGCAACTATGAAAGAAATGGTAAGGAACGGAGGATTAGCTTGGAACGTGGCAAGAAGGGATGGAAGGCATTTTGTAAAATCTTCGATATCTTTAGGTAAAAGAGGTACCGCCAAAGTGTGGAGTGGAGTGTGCAGTCGGTGCACACTGAGAACACATACATGCACATTTGGCAACATGGTACAGAATAGAAGGAGTGGGTTCACTCTTTGTAATACGAAACCGAACAACAAATTTCCACACCAGTATACAAGTAAATCCCTGTTGTTTTCTTTGTTTTACTGACTTTAATGGGGTTTGTTAGTGTCTTAATATAAGAATTGCAAAGGGAGAGATGGCGGGCGCCACAAAAAATAATATTAAAAATAGATCACACTTGAAAGAAGGTTGAGAAACTGGCTGATCTAGTATTATTACAAATTACCAAACAAAATGGATGGTGTGTTTTACTAATTTCGCAAAAAAAATTTGCGGCGTTTAAAAAAATCAAAGTCGGAGAATTTTTAAACAAATTTTTTGAAAAGGGCGCGCGTGCTATCGTAGAAAAAATTTAATAAAATCCTTACCTGACACCATAACTGAAATTGGCATATAATAACTCATTTTTCATACAAAAATTTTTTTCAAAAACCAGTTATTAGCTGTTGACATCAGTCTCTCTACATTTTGGTCGCTCTGTATATGTAAGACATACATAAATGTTTATTTTACCGATTCATTAGGAAAACGTTTTTTAGGATTAACATTTCCTTATTTTATAAATTATCTAAAGTTAACTACTCACTATATTATTTTGATGAATTTTTGCATTTCCCGGTGATTAAAATGCTGCATTAGTAGAATGTTGAAATTTAATAATTGTGTTACAATTCCGGTTATATCGAGTTGTTTAAAATTGTGCATCATGTGTTTTAACCATTAAGCACACAATGATTTATTGCACAATATTTCATAGGTGAGTGCAGATAAATCAGTTTGTTGAATTAATAGCTGTTCAGGGAATTTATTTAAGACTGCTTAAGCCCCAATGTTCCTGTTCTGTGATCGCGTTCGCTCTATTACAGCTAATCTCGAGATATAAACTTGTTCAGTATATGTAGATTAGAGGTATTTGAAAGCATTTATTTGTCTTCTACAATTCAATGTTAAAAATATCGCTTATAGTACAGGAGGTTTCGGAACAAATGGAAAGCATTAACGCAGTAGTTTCTGAATGTAAAAAGCCATAAAATCTATTTGAAAATACTTCCTTACAGAGCTTTCAGCTTGGATTATCTTTCTTTAATTTTCCCAATCAAACAATGTACATTTTTAGTTATGCGTTTCAGTTCTGAATTGATCCTGAAAGTTTGACTCACAGAAAATGATAATATCATTTAGTAAGAAGGTTAGAATTAAAAAAAAAAGTATACAATGGTACCACATATTAGTCGAATAAAATTGAACATATACAGTAAGCTACAGTATGTTCAATAAAATTTTCAAATGTAATAACTAACTGTGGAAAACAAAGTTTCTGTTTTTTTCAAGTTATATAATATTTACTATAATTATTTAATTGTAGTGAAAGCATAATTAAGCTGCGATAAGTATTTTTACTTTAAACCACGCAATATTTTCTTCTAAATAAATTACTATCATTCTGTAAGTTCCTCAAAATCTGCTAACAGTAGACGTTTAATTTGCTTGACAAACTATGAGCGATTATATGCAAATTCTTGCAAGATCTTTAGTAAATAGAGCTCCACTGGTTGCCTTAAGCAGATCTAACTATCACTATATTGAAGTTTATGCTTCATACTTAGAAGAATAACAGTATTTTATTTAAATAGAAATTTGATAAATTTGTTACCACAACTGTACAGATTTAGAAGAAAATACACATACACGTACCATACCATTTTCCTTTTAGTAAGACATGCTACCAATAAAAATAAATAGAAATTTAGAAACTATTATAACCTAAAATACATTTTAAAAAGAATTTAGGTCTGATGCAATCGACTTGTGGATTAATTTTATAACTTAACTTGTGAGTTTCTGCTCATCTATGCAGGAGCTGTTGTATTGTTGGTATACTTCGGTGGTATAGGCCCGGCCTAAGTATCCGGTTCCCTATACTATAGCGAACCGCATACTTAGGCAGTAGTGCCCATTGTACCTCCCCGTCGTATGTTTAGAGCTCAAGCAGTGAAGTTCTTTTGCAGAAACGCAAAATACTGTTTATTGGTACCTCGTGTATATCTCCAGGGTTCCGAAATCCGCGCCCCAGGTGGCTGTGTCTGAGTGCCGACCAAGCTGGGCGTTCACACAGCACATAGTATGAGGTATCTTCCTCCATTAAGCATCTATGACAGAGAGCGTTGTTTCCACCGTCATCCTGAGATGATCTCTGCTCAAGCGCAGCATTTCTTTGGATACTTTAGGCCAGTGGTACTCAACCGAGGGTACGCCAAGACATCTTAGGAGGTACGTAAAAGTTTATTCGAATTGCATGAAAGATCAGAGCTACAGAAAACCATTTCTTTCCTGAGTGAACTTCTATTGTTTGCTATTGCTAGCGTACTCAATAGGAAAGTCATAGTTACTCATGGTATAGATTCTACTAATTTCTAGTTGTTTCACAATCACCGGATAAAAAAATTTTCTCCACATTCTTAAATTTTAAATGACTTTACCGTTTGGTCTGCTCTACTCAACAATGATATCTTGCAGCTATGCTCGATATGGCGCCAATAATATTGTGGTTCTATAATGATATACATAGCTTGATTCTTTTTTTAGCGTATGAAATTGGTGGATTTAATTGATTTTAAATGTAATTATGTATAACTTGAATTACAAACCAAGAACTTTGAGGGTACATAGTTGTGTGAAAAAGTGTCCCTAGGAGTACGGGGATAAAAAAAGGTTGAATACAACTGCTTTAGGTGATAGGCTCCAAATAAGTTGTTTTGCTTGGCTACACGTTTCCCGACAATGCGGTCATGCCTAGCTACCCAGTGTGGGGTTACACCATTGTTGGTCTCCAGGGTCTGTAAGATCGTCTAATACTTATATACCAGCCTTAGTGTTTTCTTAGGGTTTTCCAAGATCCCTAGTGGGAGTAAATATTGATGTTTTTGTTTTTGTAGGACTGACTTGTGATTTCTGTGGCATAGATTAGCAGGTTTTAATCAAAAGATCGTTGCAGACGTTCCAAACGGTTGGGTTAACTTGGTTCCAACCCTCACCCAGTCAGCCTTCCTGATGCCATCGGTGTACAATATAGGTCTATTCAATAAGATTAAAATAGTGGTATTAATTGTACGATGTATGGCAATGTACAAAGAGCTCCTTTTGAGAATCCCAAAAAAATGTTACCATCGCTTTACCAGCTTACAACACAGTTTCTGCTTTTTTTGGTTTTGGAAATGTGGTGTGACACCATTGCATGATTGCAGGTTTCATCAGTTGTCACAATTTAGTCCAAACATTCATCTCCTTCTCTCTCATATTACTGCAGTAAAGAAGAAGCGCTTTGCCAACGATTCAACTTGTTCTTCGGTCAACAAGCGCAGAACTAACTGGTACTCGTCGTACAATATTGTAGTTTGTTTTTGATGATGTCTTCTGACACTAATTTGTTAATTTTAAGAAATTTGGTGAACTGTTAGCTGTCATTCTTCCTAGATAAGAGCATTAACATTCTTCATTTTCCCGATTAACCGAAGTTGCATCGTCTTACATGAGGCTCATTTTCTACACGAGTTCTCCCGTCTCTAAAGAATTTCGATTTCTAGAAAGACATTGATCGCCGTATTCTGTTCGTAATCTTGTAAGAATTTCAGTCGAATTTACGCCTTCGTAAAAATTTGATTATTACGCGCTGTTCACTACGGTGAACGGAACTTTGCGACATCGTCACTGTAACTATCAATACAGTATTATAGGTAAACAATTACCATGGATACGTTAAGAAGAGTAACGGCCAACTATTAATAAATTTCATTTTTGGACATCCCTCGTAGTATCCCTTTTATGCTTTACTTTAAGAAATTGTTTAATAAAATATAGATTTGAAGCTTAAAGCTTAAAACAAGTTTATGTCAATTCTAAAATTGATTTTTCGATAACAGTATTTTAAAATTAAACATTATCAAAAATTATAGTTTTTCTTATAAAATAAAACACTGATTGTA
>JABXWE010024452.1:0-13395 GCA_014611495.1 Limonius californicus | reverse complement strand
CTAACATGCCACGCCCACTAGCTTCCGGTTCCGCAATTTATCGTTGGATTCTGATACAGAATCCCACTGAAATAGAGAACAGAATCCAACGGAAATGGAGAATATCTATCATTCTTCAACTAAAAAGGTATATGTAACGAATACATTATATTATAGTCGTAGAGAATAGTATATTCTTCAACGAGTGTAGAATGACAGCTATTATTCACAAGGATGAAAATTCTGTCACGAACCGAAGGCGAGTGACAGAATCATCCGAGTGAATAATAGCTATTCTGCACGAGTAGGAGACTATACTTTCTCTACGACTATTTCATAGGAAGTTACAATTTTTGGCCCGAATCAGTATAATAAAAATTTTGCTTTAGATGGACGTATGTCGGTTCACTAGCCACAACCATTTTACGCCGTGTACACCATTGTGTACTGTTTCTGCGATTTCTTCTGCAGTAAATTAATACACGTCGTTTTCGCGGCTTCCCTTATTTCTGGCGGCGTACACACTTCAGCGTTTTTGCTGTCTGAATTATTTATACCTAGTTCTTGCTGTTTTTACGAATACGAAAATTTAAAACTGTTTTTGACAGTTACTTCAAAAACAAGTGGAAGATCCCAAGCGCTAACATACCACGCCCACTAGCTTCCGGTTCCGCAATTTATCGTTGAATTTTAATACAGAATCCCACTGAAATAGAGAACAGAATCCAACGGAAATGGAGAATATCTATCATTCTTTAACTAAAAAGGTGTATGTAACGAATACAGTATATTATAGTCGTAGAGAAAAACTATTTACAGCTTTAACGCCGCGTTTCGCCTAATCGCCATATGTCTCTGTCTTGATAATTCTACTCGGTTAATTATCTCTTCTGCATCTATTATCTCTCTTCCACAAGTTTTTAAGAACGTCTTCTTTTCTTTCATTGGTCACTCCAGGAACCACTAGTAAATTTTTTGAGCCCACCTTTCAGGTTGCATTCTCTTCAAGTGGCCGTACCACAACAACCTTTTTGTATCGACCTTATATATTACAGTATCCTCAATTTTCTATAATCGTTAGATATCTGTATTCCTCGCATGTTCTAGTCTAGATCTTCGGCACCTCCGTCTGGCGAAGTCCATTTCTACTGCAGGTATTCTTTTTTTTATTTGTTTGTTTGTTATCTGTCTACTTCGGCGCTATATGTTAAAATGCCATCTAGGGTTGCACTAGACATTCTTCTTTTTGTACTCTTTTCTATTTTTTTGGGCCGCAGAAGAGAATTTCCTTTTTGAATTGCCTGTTTTACTTGCGTCACTCCGTTGTCTTTCTCCCGGTGACTATTACCTTCTTTTGATACAATTGCTCCAGTTATTTGTATTCATTGCAAGCTTATATAAACTTGTTTTCTATGTTTAGATTCTCAGTTTCATTGTTCCCTACTAGCAGATACATGGTTTATTTGACCATATTTAAAATTGAACCCTATTTTTGGTATTCTATTAACTTTTGCATCATATAGTTGTTGTGGTCCTGGTCGGTGGAGATAACCACCTGGTCATCCGCGAACAGGGGAATGTGCAAGAAGTCTTCGTTAACTAGTATTCCTTTCATTCCTTTAGCGCTTCTTGAATACAGGGTATCCCACCGAAAACGAAACAGGCGTGTTTTGTGACACTAAACCTCATTTTTTCGAAAAACGTCCCCGAACATTTCAAATGAATTTGCTAGGGGGCGTGTAATACGTCTATATCTGTTCCTCAAAATTGGGGTAATTTTCACCGAAAAACTTTCAAATGGCAAGAAAGCTTGATGAATTTGCTTTACAGTAGTGTTTTTATTTTTGTAATCCAAGCATTGCTTTGCATTACATTACATACATTAAATGCTGAACATTCAGTAAGAAATGAAACGGTGGAGGTCGCGGTTCTGGGCCACATTGTTGTCGATCCTACGTTGACTACAAGGCAAATGGCTTTATATAATCGAACCAATATTCAAAGAATTTTAAAAGATTCAATTGCTACAAGAACTCAATGAAGACGACTTTGATCGCCGTTTGCAATTTCGTGAGACTGTAAATGAATGGGCGATAAATAATTCAAATTTTCTTTTAACTTCTGTTTTTCCAACGATTGCACTTTTTTCGTAAATAGTACAGTCGATCGTCATACCAAATACTCCGAAAAATTAAATATTTGGGCTGACATTTTTGGTGGTCGTTTCGTTGGTCCTTTTTTCTTACCAGGATTTGAATGGACAGATGTACCTTGAATTGTTACAAGATAACATTGATTCAATGTTACTGATATAGAGAATGATGATCATTACCTCGAAGATCATTTGATTTTCCAACAAGATTCTGCACTAGTTGTACGACAGTATGTAGATCAAAATTTTCCGGCCCAATTAGAAGAAGAGGCGCTACTGAATGGGCCGCAAAGTCCCCCGATTTATCTCCGCCAGATCTCTTTTTGTATGGTCATTTAAAGACTAAAATTTACGCAACCCAACCTGATTCTTTACAAATTTTATGACAATTTATAATCAATGAGTGGTGGCTAATCACTCCACGAAGGCTTCAGAATGTACGATGACGTTTTGCACAGAACCTTTATTACTGTATGGACACTGGTGGTGCTCATTTCGAACATTTACTACCCCGAAACTTTGGACTGAATGGTATGTCTTTTGATACTCTTTCCATTTAACATTTTTGAGTGTCTCCTCAATTTTGTGGTTGATGATAAGCCGTATTACATGTTCCTCTGTCAAATTAATTTGACGAATTCGAGTATTTATCGAAGAATTGAGGTTTAGTGTCACAAAATACGTCTGCTTCGTTTTCGATGGGCCACCCTGTATACATATTAACTGAAGATAAAGAATAGCCACGTGGCAGTTCCTTTGATGCAACAAATCTCCTTAAAAGTCGTCCTCCCATTTCCATTTTGTTTTCACTATTTTTGTACAGTTTTTTAACAGCATTCAAATATTTTTACGTCATATGTTCCTAAAACTCCGTACATTTTCTTTATTGCTACCGTGTCGTACCGTTTTTGTATATATTCTTTTCTTTTTTCTCTCCTTTTTTTTTATTTTCAATACTAAATACAGAGTCATCATAAAGTAATTCAGTTGCGGTTGTCTTTGGAACAGAACCCACATGTATGGTGGTTTCGTAAATTCTGAATTAAGCAAAGACGTGTGATTTGTTTTCAAAACCACCCGCTATGGTGTTAAGTTTTGGTCACTGTATAACTTGATGGGTGACTATTTTGGGTGGATCATGTTTAGAATAGCTTTAACTTTGAATTTTAAATAGATTTTCTGCAGAAGGTAACTCAAGTGTTTTTAACCATTAAGTGCTTGAATTATTCAGCGAAAATGTTAAACTACTCGATAATATTAAAATACTTTGCTTCAAAAAATAGAGCAGCATTTCCTTTCCTTTTGTCCATGGGCAAGCTACAAACACAGTTATAAGGACATAATATTTAATTACTCATTGCTGTTTAAAAATTACATGCATTGGCTGACATAATAAGCGATGAGCAGTTGTGTAACGTTGACTATAAAAGCCTTAAGAATTCAGAAATTGTGTAAATATTAATTTGATTACGGTATGTTTCAAATAATGATGTGGAAAACAGATGTCCGGTCGGCTGCAACTAACGTGATGTATAATTTGTTTTGTCCTCGCAGCCTGTACGATTCATTGAATGAAGAATGAACTCGGAGGTTGATAATAAGCATTTAAAGTAGGTCGTACGCTTTAAATTATTCATAATGGTCTCAAGCAGAACAGGTTGGAAATCATGAGAATTTTATAATTCGACAATATTTACCGCCGAGATATACTCTAACTACACTTTAATGAATGAGAAGTGTTGACTTTCTCTGTTACTCCTACATAGGCTTTTTTGTGCTCCCACAATATGACAAAATTTCTGAGCATTGCTTTCACCTTGAAAGCAGATCTGTTTTATGCAGGTTTGCTAAATGAGTTAGAATGTGTTATATATCAAGGCTCGACGCAAAAGAGAGGGAATATTTTATTCTTTGTGGCGTAATAATAAACAATAATTAGTAACTGGATCCCAAAAGACAACTGTGAACCTCGACTGGCTGTTGCGATAAGCAGACTGCATTCTTGTTATGTGAGCGCTTGATTCATTTCATTACTTAAATAGTTGTACGGCTAGGCTAGGTAGGTAATCATTTTTATTAATTATCAGACTAACAGAACGCTTCTAAGGTTAGTTGAATCGAATTAGTTATTATGTCTGAGATGTGTATCGAAATTCATTAACATAAAATCTCACATGGCCGCAAAAATGGAAATTGCATTAACAAAGAAGTTTTTGGAGGAAAAGTAGCTGACATTGAAATATGCTAATGGTTAATATGAAGGTCATTCTTAGTATTTTTGCATTTATCACAATGTTATCAACTCTTTGTTGTATGAAATATCAAAAGACTACTTATTTTCAATGCCTTATTAAAATATCTCTTTGAAAACTACTACTAAATTACAATAACGCAGAAAATGTGTAAAACAGTTATGTTGCTGAAGCACTGTTATTCCATGCAATCTTCATGTGCATGTCTCTACGATTTTCCTTCATCTTTAATGCGACTATACTGTCACCAACAAAAATAATGACGTTCATGGTCTTCGTGTTTAGGCAACACGTTTTACTTGCCACTGTTAACAACGACAAGTGGTATTATTTTATTAGCAGCTTATTGTTCTGTATCCTTCGTTATTAATGATTTGACTCTTGTGTAGAGCATTTCATGGTCACTGTTTGATAATCTGAAGCCGTAAATCTATTTATCTTCTTTATTCAGCTCCTGCCGTTCATCCTTCGACATAGGCCTCCCCTATCGTTTTCCACCGTTCTCTATCTTGTGCCAGGTGTATCCATTTTAGGCCTGTGACTTTTTTGACGTCGTCAATCCATCTCATGTTTGGTCGTCCCCTTTTTCTTTTTCCTTTCCATGACCTCCATTGTATGGCCCTTTTTTCTTCTCCCATTGCAGCCACGTGTCCTGTCCAGTTCTACTTCTGTTTTGTTATTTTAATTACAACGTCTTCCACACCTGTTCGTGCCTTATCTATGTGTTTCT
Organism: Limonius californicus; assembly: GCA_014611495.1. NCBI lineage: Eukaryota > Metazoa > Arthropoda > Insecta > Coleoptera > Elateridae > Limonius > Limonius californicus. The sequence goes on along the minus strand of JABXWE010024452.1, from coordinate 8,282 downwards.
TTTCTTGTCGCGCAAAGATATGTCCAGCATTATCCGCTCCATTCCTCTTTGGACTATTTTATAGAGAGAGAAAGAGACTATCTATTTATACAGGGAAGTAAACATGTAGCTACGAAACCCAATGTTTAGCATAACATTATAAAAGTATGTTAAATTTAAATTAATATGTGCTTGTTATGGTTAAGGTTCATATCAGCTTAATATTTATATTCCTGAAAATGTATGAAAGTAGTATTTACACAATTAAATTAATATTAATAGCAGTTATTAGTTGGTTTTATATACCAAACTATCTTGTTTATTTTTAAAACCAATACTGGTTGTAAGTTACAGTAATAAATTGGTTTTTGATAGTTTAAACATATTTATTATTAACAAGATATGCGTTTCGCTTGAGAAAACGAATGCACACGTTAAATAATTACAAAATTACTGGTTAATTTGAAAACGATGACCATCTTTTTGTAACAACTTTTCGAGGTTTTTGTAACCAGTTACCTTGTGTTATTTGCTTTAACCTGGATAATCAAGTTATAAGGGTTGGAAAATTTACTTGTTAGCCAGGTAACTACCAAATGGTCATTAATAGCGAAAGCATACGGCGTTGTTGAAACTTTAATATTCAAAATAGTGTTTATTTATATATTCCAAAGGATAATTCATCGAGTAAACATTTTTGCGCTGCCCCCAAGATCACTAGACGATAGTGAATCTGATCATAATTGTGTAAGTTAACTTAAAACAAGAAATTGGATTCATTTTGATAAAATCTACGTTCCTAAAACTATTATCAAACACGGGAAAGGAACCGATATATGAGCGGGTATATGAAATAAACTTAAAATAAAGAAACTAAAATTAGTAAGTATTTTATGTCAGAAACTATAATTTTGTTAAAACGGTAGCTCACTTTTTTTACTAAGTTTAAAATATAATTATGTCTATAGGAAGTACGTTTAGTATTTATTAGAACATCAACTAGTAATATTAAATTCAATTAACTGCCTGCAAAAATATTTAAGTGTAAATAACCTTAAGAGTCGAAAACGGGAATTTCGCTTATAAACTCTGTCTAAGACGTTGAAGGGATTTAAATTGCAAGGGTAAAAATAGAACATCTGCTCCATAACAAGTTCGGCATTCCTAACAGCTGCATGAATACTGGGTTGCCTATACACGACTGCAAGTCACGTCATTATTTTTGTCGCTAAGTGCACATAGAATAGTGAGTAAACGGTATAAAGATTTGTGGTTATATTTAATTTAGAAAAATGTATTTACTATATTTATAATCCCTGTCTTCGTACTGGTTGTTAGTAGACACATAATTTGAGGTGTCATAGTATATGGTTTTGCTTGTTGTTATGTCGCCATCCATAACTTCCATGCTGTCGCTCCTACATATTTTTCGTTTCCTTTATTAACTCCCCCTCCTCCATCTTTATATTCTTTAAATTATGCTTCGCTCTGTCAGCTGTTCTTTTTCCTGTATTTTTAGCTGCTTATAGTTATATTCCCATAGGTTCTTCACTCGGTATCCATATACGTTCAAAAACCATTTTAACTATTTATCATCCAGATTAATTCTATAATCGGTCTTTGTTTCGCCTCTTTTCTAATTCTTCCATCCATACTCTGTTCCATTGTGTTTTCCGTCTTCACAAATATATCTATTATTCGCTCGCCCTTATTTGTTGTCACTCATGTTGACCATCCATATGATAAGGTCACATACTGCGATTATTTATTTTAATATATATGATTGATTCGCATTTTAGTCTCTATGGATAAGTTTTTTTTTACCTAGCACTATACGATAAGATAGTACAGCTACAGTGATTTCTTCGTGCTGGTCAATACATCTTCTAGGACTAGTTTTGTAAACCATGCCTGGGTGTTTCCTGTTTCAATAATTTATTCCCAATAGTTTGTGTCTAACCATTACGCGTCCTATGTATTTCTGTCCCTAATAGTTATTTTAATTTAGTTGTTGCCTCCTGTTCTTCTGTGTGGTGGTAGCTCAGTTGGTAGAGCGCTCGCTTTCTGAATAAAACGTCGATTCTGGCTTGGGTTCGAAACCTAAGCAGAACTATACAGATTTATAAAAATCTTATCTGCAACCCACCACACACAATTTCCCAATGCGGCTTGCAACCGTGGGATCTTAATGCTAAAAACCTTCTCTGGAATTTCTGTCGTTCGGATTCGACTTTAAACTGTAGGTCCCCCGTGTTTCTACCTTAGCGCTGAGGAGAAACACGTGGCAGAGAAGAGGCCGATGCCCAGCAGTGGGACGGAAAGGCTGTTGATGTTGATGATGATCCTGTTCTTAGACGACCATGCTTCGATCTCGCCTACAATATCCATTCAATCGTCTTTTCGGCATGCTATAGACATGTCCATACCATATGAGTTGTCATTGCTAATTCCTTCAATTATATCGTGGTCTGCTTTTATAATTACTTTGATTCTAGTATTTTTTATTATTTCTCTTCTCGATACATATGTCGCTCTCCTCCACTAGCCCATTTCTACTAACACTTCTCTTAAGCTAATACGTGTTTAATTCTTACATTTCCTGTCTTCCACTGGATGTTCTTTCTTCTTTTTCAAACCTTCCATTATCTTACTTTAACTTATAATAATTTCCAATCCCGTTTTTTTATTTTTATTGTCCAGCGAGGTATTCTGCCTAGTAAATCTTCTCTGGAGTAGAAGTGTTTACACTTCCCGTGGTTCGGAGCCCACGTTAAACTGTAGGTCCTCTATGTCTGTGATATTCTAAAAACGCGCAACACAGGCATAGGAGAGAAGATCGCTACGTCTCGTAAGAGATAAAGCACTCTTAAGAAAAAGAAGATATTTATCAGTTGGTGTAGTTCTCCCTATTTTTCTTACTTCTATTGTATTTTTATTGTAGTAGTCTCCTTTCTATTTGATCACAGGTGTTGCTAAACTCTCTCCTTCTCCCACTTTTTCCCAGTTCAACCTATTTATTGTTTCTTGTAGTCCAATTTCACTTTAATTGCCCTTTTTTATCTCCAATATTTTCATTTCGTCAGTATGTGTTTTTCATTAGGTTATATTACATTCCCTTTGATATTTTTCGCATTCCACAACTATCTTCTTTTTCTCGTTATCACTTTATTGTATTTGAGAAGAATCTCTTGTTGTTTCTTTACTTCCGAACCTCTGCCAATTTCTTTTACATCTTTTGCTTCCTCCCTTTTGCTTAAGCTATGTATACTTCCATGTTTCATTTTATCATTTTTACCTTCTTCCTAACTTGCAGTGATTACCAATTTGTGCTTTTTGTTTGTATATTTATTTTGATCTTCCCTTAAATTTCCCTCGCTGTCTCAGCTGTAATTCACTTTCTTAAGTTTTTCACGATTCCTCTAGTTTCCTAGTAGCTCTGCCGCTCTTAAATTCATTTAGGCATTTCTTTCTTCTTTAGCATTCTCGCTTTGATTTTATGGTATTGTTTAACTTCTTTCATGTCCATGATTAGTAGTTTGTGTTCACTTCAATATTACGCTCTTCGCGAACACGGTACGACTTCAAATTTGGAAGCAATCTATATCTCACCTTGTTTGTTACCTTCGCAACGCATATTACCCACTCGCTTCAGCTTCTACATACTGCCCCATCGCTAATGCGTGTTTGTCGAACATCACAAGCTGTAGGAGAGGCTTTTACAAAATATTATTTAATAGAAACTGATAGGAGTGTTATGATTTTTTATTTAATCTGAAAACGGAACTGTGTTTCCGAAATATTTACTATAATCTATTCACGATTGATTTGCCATCCAACAGGCTGTGGAAATCTGGGGGAATGTGTGGTATCATTAAAATTTGTCAATTAAATACATAAGTTGGGTTATGCTAGTTTTTCTTGATGGAGGTTATGTTTTTTGAAAGTAGACAATGTTGCCAGTGGAGGTTGTTTGTTCATTTAACGTCAGCCTATTGCTGCTCAATATTGGTTTATAATACTTAGATATAATAATGATTTCATTATAAATAAAATAATAACTGTAATTTAAATGTTGTCGTAACGCGTACCTAATACATATTGCTGTTCTTTTTACACGAGAATTCTGAAGTCAAATCGTATATATATACAGAGCATATTCCCGCCATTCTTTGTTGTCCTATATTTAGGTCTTGCAGCAAATTAAGAAGAATTAACATCCATGCTGCTCGTGTTTCAAATTGATATTATGGTAGTCCAGTGGTTGACTGTTTGTCTCTGGTGCTAAGAGACCCAAGTTCGTATTCCACTGAGGTCAGTGTTTTTCTCGGGCGAGATAAAAACTATAAAACGCCCATTCACAATTTAGATGCCAAAAGAATATCCCCTACTCTATTCCACCTTCATGCTATCACTAGAAGTATCTGAATCATCGGCACCCTCCGATTCTGAATCAGATTCCCCAATTGAAATAATGAAAGGAGGAATATTTTCAAACGATAGATTTCCCATATGTTTTGTCCAGTCTTCCGAAATAAGTTTTTCACAATGCTCACAGAAATTTTGCCACATGTCGGGGGTACATTTTGAAAGAGCCTCACACGATGAATTTCCAACCTGGTCTTTCGATTTTGGCTGCGAATTTATGTGCTTATTGTAATAGGTCTTACAAAAACGCCACGCCATTTCAATTGGGTTGTATTGACAATGGTATGGAGGCAATCGAAGAACCTCATAGTTACGCTTTTTCGAAATTTCGTCAGTTACGTTTTTTTTATTTCCGTCTGTTGTAAAAGGTTTAATTAACTCACAAAGTTTTTTCTTAGTAATTTTGCCTTGAATTTCGACATTGTGGTGGTTAACCAACCATTCCTGCAATACACCTTTTTTGCAAGAAAATGTGGGCGGATTGTCAAACTGCACTGAATGATAAGGTGCGTTGGCCATAACCACGACAAATTTTCCTTGCAACTTGTCCAAAGCAGGAATCAGCTGATTAACCAACCAATTTTGAAAAATTTCCCCATTCATAGTTTTATGATAGTCCCTGTCGTTGTTCTTTGAGTCTAGTAACATGTCGCACCCTTCCAAAAAGCCTAAATTACATCCCGTATTCAAAATCGTGAACCTCTTCCTCTCACTTTTAGTTTTGGCTGGGTTACTTTTAAGATCGGTTTCGTGTACCCATTGACGACTCGCGGATCCATTTTGGTAGATCCACGTTTCGTCTTGGTACACGAATGTCACATTTTCACTAGAATTTTGATATTGAAGAAATTGTCTCAAAAATTTAATTTTGGATGCAACGACGTGTTTTTGTTCACATAAAATTTTGCGTCCATTCACCATTTTGTGTTTGTAACCCATTGATTTAATAATTTTGAATAAAGTAGTCCTGCCCCCCTTGTATTCCACATTTTCACGAGAGTCAGCCAAGAGTTTGCCGAGAGTAAAATGTTCATTCTTCAGATGATACTGCCAAATTTCTCGTTGCAAATCTTTTCTAAACGTGTAATTTAAGAAAACGTCCGTCTTAGCGCGTATACCACAAATGGAAGATTTTAAAACGTCCTGTCCTTGTGATAAAATGTCCCTTATAGAACACTCAGACACCTAAAATTATAAGTAATTTGCAATTGCATATTTAAAAAATAATACATGCTTACCCCAAATATATCAATTAATCGATTTATAATCGTAAATCGTGTGAAGCCTGGCCTATCTCTTTTATAGTGGTTGAAAGCTTTCACAATTTGCAGTTTAGTAACTTTGTTAATAACTTTCACCATTCTGACAATTAAGTAGGTATAATATATTATGTGTTTTATTAATTCTAAACTTACTAGATTATTTTAGAAAAGTAGGGGACTCTAGAGCTGGCAACAGGGCAATTTCATTTTGACATTGCTAGAAATCTATCAAATAATGTTTAAGAAATGCAACTTAAGAAAAAAAACAGCCTGCTGTATGGCAAATCAATCATGAATAGTGTATATTCCTATAGATTAATAAAATATAAGCCTAGATTTCAATATTTTTTTAACACCTGAATATTATAATCTTATGGAATGTTGAAAAGTTGGTACAAGCACGAGTATGTAAAGGCAATGAATTGGGAATACGTTCCCTTTTTTTTCCTGGATGTAACAGACCAGAACGCTTTTTCTGTTCTATATGATATCATACAAATATGTTTATTATTTCAATATTACAACATACACTAATCTGCAATTCTTTTTAGTACCCGTTCCCATTGGTTTTGGTGGTGAAAACGGCAACGTCCAAGTTGACCCTGCGCATCCTAATCGCTTACCCTTTGCTGACCCTACAGCTGCAGCTTCTCTTCAAACTGTAGACGGACTTCCTGCAACTATGACCAAGTCAAATAGTAATGCTGATGAAGACGCCTCATCATGTGTTTCCTGTGTATATGAGCATTCATCCCATCAGAGCTCAATCCTAACCGGCTTGCAGTCCTTAAGAGAAAGTGAGCTGCTGTATGACATCACCTTGGTGGTTGCAGGGCAGACTTTTAAAGCTCACAAGGCGGTCTTAGCGGCATGTAGCGATTACTTTCGAGCTATGTTTACAGAGCCAATGCTGGAATCTCGCCAAAATGAAGTTACATTGAATGGGCTGACTGCTAAAGGGTTTAAGATTGTGCTGGAGTATGTTTACACAGCCCGGCTAGTTTTGGATCAAGCTAATGTTCAAGATGTACTCTCTGTTGCCACTCATGTTCAGATACAGTCTCTAGTATACGCCTGCTCAAGTTTTCTTCAAAACCAAATCGATATAGAGAATTGTGTGGATATAGCCAACATTGCGGAGAATTATGACTTGTCGCATCTAAAGGATAGAGTTTATATGTTCATGAGTGGCCATTTTGTGGAGTTTTCGAATTCCCACGAGTTTTACAGGCTTTCACCACAACAGCTCAAGACTTTGCTGGCCTGTGACTACCCCGTTAACTGTTCTGAAAGCGATATTCTGCGGTTTGTCTTGAACTGGTTCCTGAATGTTGACAATTCAGAGTAAGTATTTGGATACTTTATATTACCATAGCATATTGTGTATTGTGAATGAGTGAGGTCTAGAACGCAGTTTTCCAAAGCATCTCTTTGCATGTTTATTATAATCATATTCAAATGTTTTCCTGTCTATTTCATGAAATGGTTAGGTTAAGTTAGGATATATTAGATATGATTAGGTTCAAAAATTATTCATGTTATTAGAAGAGGAGGAAATTAAACTTTCGGGAAGTGGACAATTACAGGATGTGGTTGCATTGTAGATGTGGCATTGGGTATCGTTAAAAAGTTGTTGTTTTATCCTTTATATAAAGAAATTAAATAACTTAATGAACATATTTGGTGATTTTTAAGTTGTTAGTTGTAAATAATTTCCATTTTTTTTAAATGTACTCTTAGAAATATTTTCATCAACTATTGTAACTTTTTTTAACTTATTCTAATTCAAATTTTGAGATAATTCCAGGAATTAAAATATTTAGGGAAAAATCAAAGACAATACTAAATAGAAATTTAATTTAGAAAAAATGTCGATCACTACAGCATATAACTGAAAGCAGAATATTTAAAGAAAGTTAAGCCTTGAATCAGGCAAACAAAAAAAAACCATGAAACTAAAAGTACCAAAAACATGAAAAAACTCTATAAAGCAATGTAGTAACAGTATATTAAAAAGAATTTTTGCTACTTGTTATTTAATATAATGATTTACCTGACAGCTTGATATTAATATAATTTATAAACAAAGCATGAAATCAGACTTATTAAATAAGATAAGTAAACCAGCTTAAGTACTTTAAAAACAAAACATGAAAGTTAGAAAACACAAGAAATGCGTTGTAGGTGTAAAAAGTACCTACAGAGAAAAAGTAAAAGTAGAAAAGTGCTTAAAATGGCACAAAAGTTCTCTATAAAAGGATAAAGAAAGCAAGAGGAAAGTGCATATTATTAATTTTCCTAGGTTTAGTAAAAACTGCTTGCTTATATCTTTACTATAAATACTATCACATGATGTAGGACAACAAGAAATTAAATGTCCAGGCTATAATGTGTATTTTCAAAGAACTACGAAATTTGCAAAACTTTTATTGCTAAAAGAATAGAGAAATCCCTGAATACACATCATATTTCACTTTTAAAAATCCTACAATATAAAATTTGCGAACTTCTGAGCTTAACATAACTACAATTATTTAATATAAAATTAAACTAAAACTTTTTATTAATTCAACCAAATTCAAAACATGTACAACATAAGAATTCTTTTCCTTCACC
>JABXWE010024451.1:0-10675 GCA_014611495.1 Limonius californicus | reverse complement strand
CAGTGATAATAATATCATCATCATAAATACTATGAAGCCTACTCCACATTGTCTTCTCAGTAAAGGCACATAGCCTCTGAAATCTTGAAAAACCTGGTTGAATGAGGATTGACATTCTTCTAGATTTGTCACGAATAAACCAAATGTCCGAATCCAATTTATAATAGGCGGAAACCGTCTATATTGAGTTCTTTTCACATCTCTGGTAAAAATATACAGGAAAAGAGATATTGGCTAAAACTGATTTTCGGCGCCATTTTTCCAGTATGGCGGCTGACGCTCACCTCTCCCGAGTGGGAAAACTTTGTGTAAAATAGACTCACATAATAAAGAGATCAAAACAGTTTCCAGCTTTATGGGAATTATTTCCGATTGGCCAAGATTTTTGCTTAATGACTGGCCTACGATTTAATTTTCATGAATTTTTTGAATACGATCTGAGTGAAAGCAATACATACTTATATTCTTTGAGGCTTTCGCGGTTTCTCGAACTGTCAATATTACAATTTTCTTTCGGCTTAGACAGCGTCGTCATTTGGGAAACACACCCAGCATTACCAGGAAAGGACCGACCTGTACCTTGTCCGCCTTTACAAGCATTTGCTCTAGAAGTTTGAGCAATATTTGTTCGTAGGCCCTGCGTGCCTAAACAGGGCCGTGTGCTTGGATTATTCAAACCTTGGGGCGGACAAGGATTTGATGTTAATGTATTTTGTTTGCCAGGACAATAATACTTAATCGGCATTATTACTTTATAATAAAATTTCGTCTTTTAAATATCACCACTTGTTAATACGGACGCAACATTCTCCACTTTAACATGGACGCAACATTCGCCGCATATTAACTTCCGTCAGCGTATTAAAAGTATTTGTTTAGTCTGCGATCACGGTGCAACACAGGCTGTGTTGCCAAGCCACCGGACGCAAAGATGATAGCAGATTGAAACGTGTCGTATATTAAAATATATTCTGTAGCGCCCTCAATGGAAAATCGGTGCACTAACACTGAATAGTTTTTGTACATTTCCTATCAATTTTGCATCCACTTGATCATCCTTAAAAATTAAAAATAGAAGTCTCCGTAATAGATAGGAGCTTGCAACCTGTACCTAACTGCAGCACATAAATTGGCCTAGATAGTTATCACTTTCTATGGGAAAAATACTCACCAGAAATGGTAAAAAACGGAAGATGTAATCTTGCGTCCGATATACGGACGCAAGTTTACAGGGGACGCAGGATTAAATGGAAATTCCATGCTGTCGGCCGCAGAATTGATAGGAAGATGTAAATATATATATATATATATATATATATATATATATATTATCTGTTGTCCGCATTTTCTCCCTGAATGCTGTTTGCTCATCCTCTAGCTTATTTTCTATGTGTCCCTTTAGTTTGTTTTGTATTATTTTTCTATATATTTTGTATGTCACTGGTGATAGGCATATTGGTCTATAGTTGTCACATTGGGTCTTGTCACCTTTTTTTGTATATAGGCATTATGAGATTATTTTTCCGTTTCTCACGCTTCAACCAGTATTTTGTGTAGCCATGTTATTCCGCCCTTTCCCAAGTATTTGATCATTTCTGGGTCCACTTCATCTCCTCCACTTGCTTTACCTAATTTGATTTTATTTCCATTTCTATTTATTTCCCTTTCTCCATATGGTCCTCTGCGGCCAGGTCCCTTATGTGTGTCTGTACCTATTCTGGCATGAAAAGATTGCAATTTTAAAATTTCTTTCAGAATCAGCGTCTTTTAGAGTCGTCATTTAAAGTTGCTTGTTGCCAAATTCGCAAACAACGATGAAGTGAATAGGCACAACGCGCATTATTACGCACGTGGTGCTCGTTTTCAAAGAGGTTTTCTGTAATTATTTGGTATGGCATAGTAGGTAATCATAGTATTGGTTACTTTTTCTACGAAAATTTAACTGGAAACCGTTACTTTTTCATTTTACTCAGCATGTTGGAAGATGCTGAACTTTATGTACGGCAATAACTTTGGTACCAACATGATGGCTGCCCTGTTCACTACAGTTGGATTGTTAGGAGTTTCTTAAATAATGTACTTGGAGCAAATTGGATTGCAAGAGGAGCTGTGCATTCATGGCCACCAAGAAGTTGCAATATTATTCCACTAGACTTTCTCTTCAGGATATAATTAAATAAATAGCATGGCAAACTTCGGTAGTGAATGAGCATGATTTACAAAATAGAATAACAATCTAGGCTTGTACATCAATTACGTGTGGAGGTGCTTGCTGGAGTCTGAAGATCATTTTTAAAACAAATTAGAAAATGTTTGGAAGTGGATGAATGCAATATTTACTAAATTTTATAAATATACGCTATTTTTTGTTGTTTTTCACTTGTTTACGTTTTACTGTAGTACAGTTGCCCCAGTGGGCGCTTCTCTTTGTTAAATATTAATATAATAAATATTAGTCAAACTGTTAATTACTGCAATACAAAGATCAACATGACATTAAGCAACTATGATCCATTTCTGTATTATAAGATTGCAAACCTAGAGAGCGAATGTAGTTGAGGGAAGCCGGAGGAGCGTGATGCAAGTCCAAAGGGGACCCATCATCTTCAATTAATCCCGAATGTATGAATGGCAACCTCGACACCGTAAGGTAAAAGAGGAATTGATAAAGAAAGAAAGAAAGAAAGACGACTTAATAATTTCAATTGCTATGGTACATGCATGTTGTGTTGCGTCAGCTACTTTTAAAGGGGAAAGCTCAGGTGACCCACCCTGTGCATTGTATTCGCAAAGTATGGAAGTGGTTTGGTAACTTGTAAATGCGAGATCCCACAAACCCAGGTATCTATGTAAGTATTTATTATTTCCAAAATAGTACGTTGGTGAAATTATCCTTCTGTTTTGACGTTTTTGTGTAAAAGCGTTATTATGATATAATGATCACATTTACATCAAATAGTTGTATATATGGCTTATATTTGTAGGGTTTAGCTTAAGCAAGTATTGTATCTAATGACATTTTAGGTGTTGTGCGACACGTCGGTTTGGCAACGCCGCACAAGTTGGTCAACACGGTTTAGAGTATGTCGTTTGGAAAAGGTTTTCCGTTAGGGAAATAAAACTTTAGTAAAAGTAACTTCGTTTATTTCTTTGATTGAACTGAAAAAGTCTGGCTGGCGATGGAGACCCCTTCTATAATTAAGGTTGTAATTTGTATTTTACTATGGGTACTTTATATTACCGAATCTTGTACAAAATATAAGGTGAAGGATATAGGTTTCTTGTAAAAACCATGTAACATATTTTTTCTGGGTAAACAAACAGCGGATGCGATCAGAATTTACTGGCGGCGACAGGCAGGTGATATGCAACAGATAATAAAACGGAGACGTACTCACCGGAGGTCATCCAGCCCCCTACTCCTTGATCGGGATTCGTACAGGATACGGAAGCTCATCTGCCGTATAGCGGCTGTGACTGCAACCATTCATAATCATAAAGTAATTACTCCAACTATGCATATCTTTTGGTGCACGAATCCTCAAGAGGGAACCAGGCTATTGGGCTATGTCTAGCCTGACACTATGTTATTTATAGGAGTCGCGGGGGGACATCCCTCTCAGCCCCCACACGCGATGTGGAGATTTAAAACTTATTCAGCCAATCCCCCGCATAAAAGTAAACCGATGCCATCCTGGCATTCATGTAACATCCATAATAATAATAATAATTCCACTTACGCGCCTTTACGAAACCAGTTCTACCAGCTGACTACCTCCCGAATGATTGCTAAATGAATAGTGATTAAACATACCACACACATTATCTACTAATATAGCTAGGTATATTTACTACGCTACTGTTTCCGACAACTACTTACATAGATACGCCAATCTTGTATAATAACGATAGTAGGGCCCAACGCTTACAAACCACATATAATAACGCATGGATAATATGCAACCATTTGGGTAAACACATATAATTGGCCATAAACCATAACCTCGCCAGCGCAATAAACACATAACTGGTACATTAAATTCGCACATTGCCTCAGCTTAGAGAATAATCGCATCACAATTAATTAGTAGGTTTGCAAACGCTATTTATTAGTTATGACGCCAAATATGCAAAACTAGCGCCTAGCTACCAACAACGCTGCTGTCGGTAGACCGCCGTGCTAGGCATTTTACACCCCACTGTTCTTGTTTGCTCTTAACATTCCAAGAAATAGTTACATGGTCGGGTGAACTTCGTCACCCACCCGCTTAAATCTTCTAAAGCCATTCTTAACAGATGTTGTTATGAGTTACGAATACTTTTGTAAATATTTATTTGTTAAGCATATATTTGAGTAATATTCACAGTACACAAAAACCACTGTCTAAGAATATTAATTATGAATGAAATGTAGGAGGACTGCTGTGATCCACAAATAAATTATGGATATTTTGATTAAACATATAGGGTGGCCCTTAAATGTATTCTGTCAATTTAGCAATACATTGAGGGACACAAAATAAGTGAAAACCAGCATATTAACATAGTATTATCTTCGACGTCCCTTTGGAACGATAGCATACATTTAATTTTACTATTACATATTGCAACAATACTTAATACAACATTGTTATAGTGCTTCCACAGTTAATAGCGAGAATAAAATAGAATAGGACAACAAAAAAACTTTCTCCCTTTCTGTCACATTACTTATAAGTATGCGATTTTTAAATTAAGTATTCAGTCTATTCAGGGTTATTGAAACAGAAGATAAAGTTCCCTAAGTAAAAGAACGAAGCGTTTACCTGTTTACAACCGGTCTAACAGCGAAACCAGATTATTGTACGATATGGGGTTTTACGAAGGTATAGAACATGGCTGTTCGCCGTTCTATTCTATTCAATTGTGTACACATTTTGAAAATTATGGCTGTTCGCCTTTCTATTCAACTTGTAAAGGAACACAAGCACGCTTTGGTTTTTGTGTGTTAGTTTTGTTGATTCACATCCTAGTATAAAATAATTTTTTCACAGCCTACTAAAAAAACGATGTTTTGTTATAACTCGGTTATTTTTGGCAACAGTTGGAATCGTCGAGAACGTCTCGCACAGACACGCCAAAAATGGAATACTGGTTGCTGCAGAAGTATTAAATTATTTACATTTGTTTGGGTAATGATTAATAATGAATTTATATATATATATATATATATATATATATAATCGGAAAACCTTTTACCCTCAGGTGTAGGGTGTATTATATTTATTTACATTTCAGTTTATTGTATGCACAAATTTTGTCCATTGTTGTTTATTTGCTGCTAACTGTTTCGCTTCCGTCTATGTTCTGCCCTTTTTCTTCAATATTTCTGCTACTTCGTCATTCCATTTCTTTTTGGGCCTTCCTCTTGTTCTGCTTCTGTGCGCCCCTGCTTCCCATATACACTTAACTTGTCTGCTGTTCCCCATTCTGCACAGATGACCAAACCATTTCAATTTTTGCTTCTCTAATATGTTGTGGATTGGTTCAATTTCTAGTTCTTCTCTGAGTACATCATTTCTTATTCGGTTTAATCTAATGATGCCTTTGATTCTTCTTAAGTATCTCACGTCGATAGCTTGAATTTTGCTGTTTATTTGTTTTGTGAAAACCCAACTCTCACTTCCGTAAGTCAGGGTAGGTCTGAAAATTGTTTTATACACTGTTATTTACAACAATCAACGCAAAAATTAAATAAATCAAAATTCGAAAACTGAGAAATTGTAAGTTTGCAGCTTCAGTAGGCTGTGTTTCCGCCTCGACTTGTTATGACAGCTTGATAACGACGGTCCATGCTTGAAATTATCACACTTAACTGCTCTTGTTCAAGATTATCCCACATTTTCACTAATGAATTCCTAGCTCGCTAAGAGTTGCAGGGGGTGGTTGAAGGGATCGTACTTGTCTTCCGAGAATGTGCCAGAGGTGATCAATCGGATTCACGTCGGGACTTCTGGCTGGCCATTGCATAACAGGAATACCAACGTCGTCTAGGTATTCTTACACAATTCTGACTGTGTGGGCTCGAGCGTTGTCGTGCATTCACTGGAAGTTGTCTCCGATGTATGGGGCATATGGCACAACATACTGTTCATATTGTTCATTTGGACGTCTAAAAACTCGAATACGCACAACTCTCGAAACAAAATCTGGACTCGTCTGTGAACAAAATGCGTCTCCAATCGTCATTTTTCTAATTCAAGTGGCTTCTAGCAAAATCCAATTTGTGTCTGCGGTGGTCTGCAATCAATTGTGGGCCAGTAGCTGGTAATCTGGCTCTCAGGTTTCCTTCCAGAAGACGTTGGCGAACGGTTTCAATGCTAACCTGCACATTATGTACTGCTGAAAGTTATTTTTGGAGGGCTCTTGTGGTGGTAAAGCGCTCTCTTAGTGCACGTATTCGAAGAAAACGATCTCCAGTGGAAAACCCGAGAAATGGCTGTGTGGTTCACCCCAAGCCTGTCAGCGATAGCGCGGAAAGAATACCCTTTTTCGGACAAAGTAAGGGCTATGACACACTCATCACGACTTAAGTCTCTTGAGATACGTTGTATTTTAAATAAGACTGATCGTACAAGCAATAGTTTGATGACAGCTACACGATTTGATACGTTTTAAAGTAAAACGAAACTGCAAGTAAATTGTAAGTGTGCATGTAAAATTGATTAATTTTTTTTAACAAAGTTGAAGATGTAGAGGCAGACCAAGAGTAACATGTGTCTATCAGGTTTGTATTCAGGCATTTGGTTGAAGCAGATAGCGCACTGCTTTTCTTTTATGGCAACATTAATAATTGGTGCGTTAATTTCTTGGAGCAGTGTATGATATTCTCCTGCAGCATTGTTAATTATCTCGTTGTTCTCACACTCCACATTTCCCTCTCTGTCTATCAGTACTCCTAGATGTTTGAATACCTCTACTTGCTCTATTTTGTTTTGGTTTAATTCTATATTGATGTTTCTCTTTTCTTTACTTATCACCATTACTATCGTTTTATTTGTGTTTATTTTACTTTCGTTTTATTTGTGTTTATTTTCATATTTCTTTCTTTAATTCCTTTTCCCACATCTGTAAATTTTCTTGCAAGTCCTTCTCTTTTGAATGAATTTTTTATTTCATCAAAATCTGATTTGTTTCTAAGTAACGGGGAAAATAATTGATGTGATTAGGGGAGGCTTATAACCAGTAGTGGGTGATGATGAAGAGGATAGTGAACATGCACTACTCTTGAATTCTTAAAAACTACCTAGAGGTTCTGTGCTTTTGCGATGAGTAAGCATAATTATGTAGAATGTAGGTCTTTCCGGTCTCTATTATCGCACATAAAATGAACGAACTACTTCACTTGCGCTTTATTATAACATCATAGTACTAGTAATATTTTTAACGGCGGTGAATCGAGCCGCGGCGAGTCACACCTGGCGGCGTCGTGTTGCGGCGAAACGTGTCGCGGCGAGTCGCACCTGGCGGCGAATCGTGTCGCAGCGAAACGTGTCGCTGTGAGTTACACCTGGCGGCGAATCGTGTCGCGGCGATACGTGTCACGGCGGATGGTGCATGGCGAAGTGTTCGCGGGAATTGTACCGAACTTGCTATTTGTGAACATAAACGAGATCCTAATTCATATCAAGCTTACTTTGGACACTGTATATATCGATATTGCCTCTTGAAAATTGCATGATTTTATAAATATTTATTTTAAATTGGACGCTTTAGCAGTAGTATTCGAATATCCTCGGATTTAAAAAATGACATGAAATAATGAAGACAAAAAAAAATTAGAAATGCTATTTGATGTAGCACAGTATTTTTTCTAGATGGCGTTATTACGGAACCTTGAAGTGCAAAGGATTAGTTAATACTTTGGAATTTATTAAATATCTGGTAAACTTGTAGTGGTCAAATATTTTTATATTAGTAAACACATTTCCGGAATGCAATAGTTTTTATTTGGCACAGTGGAAAGGCCAGTTTGAATATCTACTAAATTTTTGATTTCGAAAAGTGTTATCACAAACGTGATAGCTTATACGAATTAGTTCAGATTTTTTTCAATTTGTGTAAGATTGTCCTATGTACCTACTGGACATTAGAAACTTTAAATAATACAATTTTATTCCTATAGTTGCAATCTATTAAATTTTATTTATGGCTGATAAATTATCGGCATTTAGGACTAATGTCTTAATTAAATTACCATTAAAATTACTTAAAGAAAACGTCTTATTTAGTAGATAGTAAATATGATTGTGCTAATGTTAATATATTAACTACTTATACAGGGCGTTTCCTAAGTAACGTCAAAAACTTCAGTAGGTGATTCTTTGACCTATTTTAACATAAAAATTATATATTTTTTAACATAATGTTTTATTTTCGAAACACAGGTTAAAGAATCGCCCCGTGAGGTTTTCGACATTTCTTAAAAAATATCCTGGACAAATAAATGTATATGCTATGTCGCTGTTGTTCACCACCATGTATGTACTCCGCTGATATCCAAATATTGCATTTATCATTAGAACCAAACACTTTCATTTAATAATCCTAAAAATTGCATGCCCATCATATAAGTTAGTTGAACTTTGCACTGAAATGGCTCCAAGTAATTGGGAATACTACAAACCAAACAAAGATATCTATGTTAAAATAAATAAATAATTACTTGGAGATCGATCGATATGTTGTACTACATGAAGGCATGAATCATAATGATAATATTGATAATATGCGATGCTATTTTAAAATAAAATAAAAAATAATTAGCCCGATAATTAATCCGAAATCAGTCTTAGCCCCGGAAAGTCAGATCTAATTATAGATTTTTGAAAGAATGCTTCAGTAATTTAAAAAATTTAAAAGGTAATAAAATAATTACAAATTTTCGAGATGTAAGATTTTACCATATAAAAATGAGCATTTAAATATGCAAAATATGGCACCACATATGCTCAAAAAGATTATTGTTTAGACAAAAATAATAATGAAAAACATGTTTCAAATTTTCTAAATTCTCCTTAATGACCTCTAAATATTTTTCAAGTTTGTTTATTATTGATTAAAAATTTCGAAAAAAGAAAATAGGTGATACAGCAACGTGGGAAAGTCCGGATGAAATTCTCTTTGATAAACCTTTTGATTGTAATAATAAATAAAGGCAGACAATCACATTTTGAACAATGGTAGTAGTGAGATACTGGTTTCCTGACCCTTATCATAAATAGAGTAGCTGCTAATCTCTCTAAAATAACTATGGATTGTTTTCAAATACAGTCAGAGGTGTAATTGGAATGCAAAATAGCTTATGAAATACAGAAAGAGAAACCTTCATAACATTCAGTTAAAAAAAAATTATAAAAAAACTTGAAACCGTGAGATTATTATCTACCACATTGTGTGCTTGTATTTCCAGTCAGTACGAAATTAGTAATAATATAATTAATAGTTAATTAATATGAATCAATCAAAAGCGGATGCATTAAGAAAAAATGAGGGATGGGTGAAAAGGAGACGACGCGACGCACAGTGGATTATTTTCCCGAAAAAGTGGCCAAAACCCCTAAAACCACTTTTATCGATACAAAGTCTAGTACTCGGGGGTTTTTGGGGTCGCTAATCACGAATCCGGTATCAAAATTAGGAAACTCAAAATGGCCGATCCAATATGGCGGATAAAATTCTAATCAATGCTCTTATCTGCCTAAAAATTAGTACACAGGGGTTTTTTGGGTTGCTGGTTACGAATCTGGTATCAAAATTAGGAAATTCAAAATGGCCAATCCAATATGGCGGATCGCTGACATTTGCTTCGGCTCATAGTGGAGTATTGGAAATCAAAAACCGGTCAAAATAATTTTTTGATATTATAGGTATATCATGCAAATCATTTTTCTAAATATATTGAAGTTACTTTTTTATACGGCAAGTCATATATTAAGAAATAAAACTAAATGATGAAAGTATAGTACTAAAAATAACTTTATTTAAAATGTGTAATAAACAGATGTAGAAATATCCGACGGAGATGAATAGAGGAATATTTAATTGGTATTTACCAATTGAATTATTCTTCATCTGATGATGAAACGTCTTCCTCTCCAGGAAGACTCAAAGATAGCTTTGCGGAACATAACATTTCCAAAGTTTCTTTGGAAAAATGTTTTCTCTTTATTTTAGTAATAGACCGTGAACATGACAGGAATGGATCAGAAGTCAATAGTAAGCGATTTATGACATCTCTATTACAATCTTCTCTGCTGAATTTTCGTGCGAAGTTTGATCTATACAAACGAAAATGTTTATTACGGGCCTCTGCTGCTTCTTCAGATAATTGCCCGATAGGAAGTAATGCGTGTGAAATTACAGTTGCACCATGCAGCAGTATTTTGTGAACGGTAGGTTGGATGCAAAGGATACAATCTTACACATAATTTGGCGGTATCCATAGTATAAACTTTAAACTTATTTACATCTATTTCATATCCAGTTGAGAGGGTCTCTATGATTATTTTGAACCTGTGAATTACTTCTTCGTCAATGCCTGTTATATTTGAGGCCAAGGCAGGGTCTTGAAAAAACCTCCGGGAGGTGTTGCCATCATTGGTATTGCCAAATCCTGCCTTGGGAATATCTACAA